>QJSC01011266.1:992150-1059618 GCA_003697955.1 Calidris pygmaea
AAAAAAAAAAGAGGCAGAATGGGTTTGATGTTCTGAGGTTGATGTTCTGAGGATTTTAGTGGCGATAACTAAAATATAGTAGCTTGAATACCTTGCTCTACGGTGAGTTAAACGTTGATAATATTCCACCAAGAGCCACTAGCCCTGGCCACAGCTGCGGCCACGCGTCCCACAGCCCAGGGGAAAGGGAATATAGACCAGACGTGGAGCAGGACACTCTCCCCAAACATGACTCACATCAGATTTGGGCTAAAATACAATTCCCACCCCCGCGCCCCCCAGAAAAACAAACCCACCCTGCCCCTGCTGCCAATTCCTGTCCTGACCACCTGCTGACAGCCAGGACAGTTTCCCACCAGCAGGCCTGCCCAGAGCACCTCCAAGGAGCTAAGATTTTGGGTCGTAAAGCATTTGGGTTTTCTTCTCCTATTAGAGGTAAGATAAATATTACCATCTGGATGGAAGTGGTGCAATGACCCACACCAACCTACGACCACCACACACGATGCAGACAGTGTGGGGAGCCAGATGACCTGTTAGATTTGTTTCTAACAAACAACAGTGCTGGAAAATGTATTTTCTTGCTTTTCCTACCTGGAAATGCCAACTAGGATTTTTAATGGGATATTTGACTTGCTTGAACAAACGCGGGCTTCATTAGTTGTTATTTTTTCCCAATGATAGGCAGTAGTAAATCCCACACTAGACTTTTGTGACTGTCTGATAAATGTTGCCTAGAGCCCCAGTGCTATCTTTTAATAAGCGCAAATCTTGCTGCTGCACTGTTTTCTTGTTCTTTCTTCCAAAAAAGAAATATCTGCTGATGTCTCATGCTTCCCCCGATCTTTCCTTTGTTGGTAGAAAGGCTCATTTTTCTAAGGTACCTGAGATGAACGGATATTATTTTCTGTGCTTTAAAAAAAGGAATCCAAACAACACAAAACAAACTTTGTCTTTATTAGCTGACTCGTTTCTTAAGACACCATAATGACAGTAACTGTTTGTAATACTGGTGTAGCCCAGAGACCCTGCTATCAACACAATAGGCATAAAATGTTGCTTTGCGGTGTCTGTGGATCATTATCCCTCCTTACATGCTGCAGGGTGGAAGTTACTGATGACTCCTGTCTACCACCTAACGTCAGAGATCACCTCTTGAAAGCATATTTCTTTCTCTAGCGCTCTATAGTTTTATAGACTCACACACACTGGGAAGGGTCCAGAGGGCAAATCTGCAATATTGTACCACTTCACAACTGAACAAAAAATGTGCCTTTTTCCCCCCACTTCCTGCTACGGAAGTGTTAGAGAACTGTCTTTTAAAAATGTGAGCTCTCCAGAGTACATTTATAGGACAAAGACGAGAAGGATGAAAGTTCTTATTTACTGCAAATAGTCTTCTGGGTCTGCTTTGCAAAGAACGTAATTTTTTTTTTTTTTTTGCACATTTACGTCATCCCTCAGAGCACAAGATAGAAATAAAACTTTGGAGGAAAGCAGCGAGCCCCGTCCCTGCAGGCAGCGTTAGTGAGACAGTAAATTGGCCACGCTCCTCGCCTTTCGGTGGCCCTTCCACTTGGGCTTTCCGGTGGCACTCCAGGATCCTCAATGGCCGCGCAAGGCTTACAGGTTCAGCTCTTCCTTGGCTGGGAGAAAAAGCAGGCGAGCAGGACTCCAAACATCACTTGCTCGTGGCACTAAAATGAAGCATCTGTGAAATTAGACAACAGCAGGGCGGCCCTTGCTGCCATTTAAATGATCACAGCCTGGCACTGGAGCCAAGACCCAGCTGGGAGGCGAGGGGAGGCTGTGGTGACAGCCACAGAGCTTCTTCAGCTTACGGGTTAGCACTGACCAAACAGGAAAGCAAACGATCCAACTACCTGGGAATATCTAAGGACTGTAACTTTAGAAATGGATTAGCTCTCGTACCTCAAGCATCACCATTTTGTGCTTCGTGCTGGCACTGCCGGCAGGTATTTTGGTGAAGCCAGGTGTCAGGCGATGATGCACAGCCCCTCATCCCACCAAGCGGGTGAAGAGGCCCAGAGGAGGTGAATGTTAACTCACCGCGCTAACTAACATTCGCATCTCATTTGCGGCCAGCTTAGGGATCGCTGCAAGGCCCTACATGAGGCTACAGAGACATGGCCCTGATCTTCTCCAGGGCTCCTTTTGCAGCTCCTGGGGTTTACAGAAACATAGAATTGTCTAGGTTGGAAGGGCGAGCAGAGACGGCAGGAACTGGTCGCCATTGAGCTTCACCAGGAACCGGTCGGTCACCATTGAGCTTCACCAGGAACCAGTGCCTCGGCATTGAATTATAACTCGGGTTACGCACTTTTTGCCACTTTATTTCCCAATGAAGGGTGGTTTATGTCATCATAGATGGGGTGCATGAAGTCAATACTCTGACTGCCTTCAGTGAGCTACCGCGGAGGATGGAGCCTCGCAACACAACATGGCGGCCCCGCTCCCCTCAACTGGCCACTGCATCGTCCCGCCCTGCCCCACAAGCAGTCACCCTTGACCAATCCCAGCCACCCAATCCAAACAGACACCGCAGGCGCCCAATCCAAAGGCAAGCAGGGTGCTAGGGCCACCCAATCAGAGTAGGCGACACCACCCAACGCAGGGGCGGCAGGCGGCTCCCTCAGCAGGAGGACACCCCCATCTCCTCAGTGCTTGCGGGGTCTGTAGGTTGGGATTCTGCACCATTCGAGTCTCATGAATTTTTTTGGTGTCTGCTGTGACCACTGCCTTCCATTCCATCTTTGCTTCCCGGCCTACAGCGAACCGCAGAGGGCGGCAGATCCAACAGGGCTGGCATAAACAGCGAGTCACACTGCCCTGATTCATGCAGCAGGGTAGTTTTGTAACAATTTTGAAGTCATTACCATTACTTTTAAAATTAAAACAAGACTACTACTGAGTAATCCGAGTGTTAGTCAATGTTGACAGTCTTTGAGAAATCTTTTTCCCTTGCTAGATTGAGGAAGAATAAATGGCGTTTCCGACGTGGTGAGCAGAGGGAAATGGCCACCACTGAGCGCCTTTGGGAGAAGCCAAGGTAGGTCCAGCTCTAGCACCCTCTGCACAGCTCCCTGACCTCCGAAGGGCAGGGCTCTGCCTCCTGCTCACCTGCACTGCCTCTTCACAAAAGCAATTTTTAATCACTTAGCCATGCCACGTTAGTAATTATTCATTCGACAACTGCTCAGCTGAAGTCGGTAGGACTACAAAAGCTGTAGGTGTTCACCATGTGTGTGTTAAAGGAAATAACATTTGGAAGAAGGAAATGGCTTCGATCGTCTCCTATCCTCCATGAACCTACTTTATGGGCTTTCTTGCTTTTTAGAAAAAAATCTTTTTTTTCTTTTTTTCGCAAAAAACCCCACAGTTCAAACACAAGGTCATCCAAGCAGCTGTCTCTTCGTACATACGCTCTCTGGATGCACTGTAGCAAGCGCTATCTCCAGTGAAATCTAATTTAATACATTAATGCGGACCCATAAAAAAAAGTTGTACATTGTGCAAGCAAAGTTATTTATGGCACTGGGATCTTACTGATTACAGCAATAAATAATACAGTATGTATCACTGGGAAATAATATAAAATGAGTTAATCAGCAGGAGCAACGAAGAGAACTGGAACAATTCTGCTATTACTCTAATGCAGTAATTTCCTAACGGCGGCCTTCACAGTTTCACTTTTCGAAGCATTAAGCCTCTACTCATTTGACAATAATTTGGGGAAGATTCCCTTCTGCTGTTTATCACGCCAGTGAAGCTGCCCCTTGCTGGTTCACCCCAATGGGATTATAACTCTTCCCTAGTCCCACCGTGGCACCAGCGAGATTTCCGCTGAATCCAGGGCCACGGTTCAGCTGGTACCAACTGCTCCAATTCCTGCTTCAGTTTATTTGGGCTTAACACGGGCAAAGCACCGCACCCTCGCTGCCCGAACCCAGTTACACCGCTTTCACAGCGAAACCCACAGCTCTCCCTTACATGGCTGTTTTACATAACACAGGCATGAATCAGGAGAGTCAAAACTGCTATTACTTATGAAGAAAAAAATAAATAAAAATAAAACCTCTCCAAGTGCTCACTGGCCAGCTGATTTATCTCCACTGCAGCTACAGACATTTTCCTATATGGGAGAGAAAAAAGTCTCAAGATACACATTTATATCATTTCTGGCCCCAGGCATAACTGGACCTGGTCCTCCACCTCTTGCCATTTGTATAGGGTCCAGGCCATTCTCCCCTCATTTAGGGCTGGATTATGGCACCGATGTGCAGGCGGGTTTTGGATTATCTGTATCCTGGAAAAAAAAAAGCTGCAAAACACGCTGTTCCATGTGCTAATTACTTTCCCAGGATCTGTAATGTGCAGGTGAACAGTTCCCCCTGCTGCACCGAGCGATGCTTCTGTCTCCTCGAACCACACACTTCCCCAGTTTGACAGGCCATCCAGTGGAAGCGCTGGTCTGGGAATGTCTTTGCGTTCATTTATGGCAGTTTACTCTAAAGATGCAGCTGTACCCCGTGACATTTAGACAGTCAAGGGGATACTTTCCCTTCAGTCCCGCATTGCAAGACTAAGGCCAAGCATCATCTAGAAGCTAATACATAGTATGCCGGCACTCAGCTAATCTTGCCAGGAAACCATCACGTTTAAAAATATTCTCCAATGTTTTAGGAATCTGAACACTAAATTTAGAATTTCTAGAGGCAGCTTTTGTGCTCATGCTGAGAGGTGAGCTGAGCAACATGAAAAGATGTGGCTGCAGCTGTTCTTTTCAGGTTCTGCAGTATCTGCCTCAAACTCAAATCAGTTCAGGAGCTCAAGTGTGCGGCATTTGAATTCGGGAAATTTCCCCAATTGTCAAGCTCAGAATAATAGAACAACTGTTTCTAGTACCATGTTACTTCAAACTATTCTGTAGATCCACAGAGAAGTGTGTGATTGTGGCAAGAGCTCTAGGAGTTAAGTTACAAGCGAGCTACAGGTGTGAAAATCAGATTTTCTCCCCAGGTGCAATTATGCTACAGCACATCAGCCGGCATCCCAGGAACCCCCCGGCCAGGCAGCTGAGTGTGTCTAAGCTTTTATGAGGAAGGGCAATGATGAAATAAAAGTAGACCATCCTCATCTCCTTCTACTTTTACTGCCCTTCTGATACTCTACTGACTCTTCTGTTGTTCCTCTCCAGCTTCAGTGACCATCTCTCACTTATATTCCCTCGTGGGGCCAAAGCACCAAGGAGAATGATGTTTTCAGGGTGGGCTCACGCACTTATTTCTTTAAAAGTGTCTGAGCACAAATTCAGTGGTGATACTAAGCAGATGTATAAACAATGCCTCCCATATTACACAGATGTGCACAGTTTTGGCACTCTTTCACTACAGCAGTTAACATTTGTAGTGATAGAAAACAAAGAGCTCTGCATTTGGCAATGATTTATACTTCCTCTTTAAACAGTAAGGCTACACAAGGGCTTTTCTAATGACAGCTTTTCTTAGTAAACCATATTCCTTCTGTTTTCACTCCAAGGGCCACTGTCATTAGGTGCTCCATGAAAAGGATTTGCTTTAGTCATCCTGATAAAGCTCTACAGAGTATTAAATGCATTTCTTGCAAATAGTCAACCCATGGCAAAGCAAAACTTTTCATGAACTGGAAGCATACAACCCAAAATATTCACCAGCATTCAGTAGTAGAATAATCAGACACTTACCAGTAGCTTCAGAAAACTGCCTGTTGCTCTCTCAAGTTCTCCTCCTTTTGACTCCCAATGCCAAACCCAATCATCCCTCTTATCAGTGTTTTTCTGTTTACCTGCATCGTTACAGCTGCCTGGACCTTCTAATTGGTCTAATTGTCCTCAGCTGGGAGAAAAAAAAAAAAAAAAAAAAAGCTCCTACAACCCCCTTTTGATACCAGCCTGCCTGATCATCTCTCAGAGGCTTTGAGGCATCTTCTCAAATAATTGTATTCCATTTAAGGAGCATTTGGAGAGGAGTGCTTGGGGCCATGGCGAGACAAATGGGCACCCATGGGAGCGTATTAATTTGATTTTCCTCTTTCAAGAAGCTAGAACAGGTAAGTGAAAAGGCTCCCCGTTGCAAGCCTGGGATTAAGCAGAAGATTCGCCCTGTAGAGAAGACCTCACTTTGATCACATCCTCCTGCTTTCCCTGTATTTCCTGCCCTTTGGTGTCCCACGTTGTGCTTCCTGTGGTCGGTGCATTCCCTGGGTTTTCCAGCTAGCTTCCCCTATGGAACACAGCCACTCTGCCAGAGTAGCAATGTGAAGAGAGCATGTTTGATCTCAAAAGGTTGAAGTTCTATTATCCACATAAAAGTGCATTGTTTAGAAAAAGCTTTGAGAGCTTCAGGGAGAAAAATAACTGAAATTTTGTTCCTTCTCTCTCCCGCTGTGGATTTAGTTTTACACTTTATAAATTGTCTAGGAATCAGCCAAAATAGAAGTGCAGCTATTTCTGTTTGTATGGAACTGAAGATAAGGGGGGGCATGTGGAGCACAGAGGGGATTGTATACCATGTTATAAGAGCACCCAGGCGGTGTGGGGATGAGTGTGCCTGTTGCACACGCAGCTGTGCTTCCCCCAAATGCACAAGCACAATGTGTTCCTGTGGTTGCACGCTGATTTCTAATTACAGCTGTTATGCCATAATCACATCAAACCACCACTGCCACCGAAAGAAACATCCTTCCTTTCTTCCAGCACCAGGTGTTCGTTCCTGCTCTGTTTTCACTCCTGGGGGTATAACGGTTTCTCTGATTATCATAGAATCATACAATCATAGAATCGTCGAGGTTGGGAGGGACCTTTAAGATCATCTAGTCCAATCATCAACCTAACCCTGATAAAACACCAAAAGAAAACCATACAACCCCCCACCCCCATCACTAAACCATGTCTCTAAGCACTATGTCAACCCATCTTTTGAAAACCTCCAGGGATGGTGCCTCAACCACTGCCCTGGGCAGCCCAGTCCAGTGCTTATGTAGGGAATCAACTAATCCTGGTTAAAAGAGAACTAATCCTGGTTAAAACTAACCCTTTTTTCCCTTGGTAATTTCAATCAGTTCCATTTGCTCAATGCAGGTTAGTGCTACCGAAATACTGGTCTCTATTTGCGTGATTAGAATTTGCCTTTTGCAACCTTAAGTAATGGAAATGCTTCAATAATTAATTAGTAATACCTATCATGAGATACTTTTCAGGGAGTGAAATTCCAAAGGAGGAGGAATATGACAGATCTTTGACTTCATATCTGGTTCTCAGGCTTCATCAGAGGGTTTCAGGTGGGGCTGCCATCATTAAAGAACCTCCAAACGCTAGAATACCTCTGAAAATGCAGAGTAAACTTTGCTTTATATTAAGTAAAATTAAATGCACATTTACATGGTTAAAGGTTGGCAGTGGAGTCAAAAAGAAAGTTTGCTATCAGTAGAAAGGATTTTAGAAGGAGACAAAAGCTGGATTCATGCACACATTTGTAACCCCGCTGCCATTGATTAAAAATCTTCTCAAAGCTGTTTCTTGGAATCGTAAAGATTAATGTGATCAGAGCGGTGTTTGCCCGCAACCCAAGATGAGAGCGGCAAGAAGCCGGCTCAGGCTGATAAAGACCATGACTGACTCTCGCTGGGATAAGAATGCATGCTTTATGCCTGGTTCATAATTTTGGAGGATTGTTTTAATGCATAGGTATACGCTTTGCTTTCCTCCAATTATTTTTTCTTCCTTTCTTTTTTTTATCAATATGTTTTGCTTTAGCTGTCTGAAATTCTTATTTTTATCTTTTAAAAACAGCCTTACAGAGGATTCTGAGGGAAACTGATAAAACCATAGAAATTCAGAGATAATGGTAAAATTTGCCTTATGTATTTTTATTCTTCTCCCTCTGCCAAGTTTGAAATGCAAATGATGGAGACCTGCACAGTGCAGCGCTTAAAGATAAACAAATGCGGTTTCGAGTCAAAAATCTCCTAAGAGACAAAGCCACGCTACAAGGATTCCCGGGCTCAGTCCCTGCGCCTTGGGCTCCGAGATGCCGCCGAAGGCAGGGCTCCTGCAGCCTGCTGTCCGGAACGGGGCACGTCAGGACAATCTCTGCACAGCAAATTAAGGCACGTACTCGCTGGGTGACATTTATCTAAAGTGCCCGGTCGCTAACTGGCACTTTCTCCCCCTTGTTATTTTCTATATTTGGGCATTAATAAAATTCCCCATGTTTTTGATATTACGGATCTCACTTTCCTTTGGCCACCAGTCTAGGAATTCCCATTAGTGATTTTTAAATTTTTTTTTCCAAGATTCCATATGCCAAAGGGTTAAAGGTGAAATGAAAGCCATCCCTTGCGTTTCAAACCACAGCTTCATGAGAGGCAAGAGGAGTTGCCTGGGTCTGCCTCTTTCGGCAGACTGTTTTCTCTCATTCCAAAACCTGGAGGAGATTTCTTCAGAGGAGGAATTCAAACTTTTTTCTCTGTTGCTGAATTCTGTGTAAGGGAGAGGGGGAAGTTCAGGAAGTAAGGGAGAAGGGAGAGTTCAGGGAACCACAGGCAGGTCTCACCTTGCAGAGTCGGGATTGCAAAGTGCAGGTCCTTTTGTTCCTCCTCTCTCCTAAGACTGTGCTGATCTTGACCGTGGCCAAGGATCAGGTGGGGGTCCTGGCCTCCCCCTGCCTGCTCTGGCGATCCCTCCGTTCCAGAGGGGCTGCTCTCACCAGGGAAACACGCTGAGGGTTTGCACGGCTCTGCCCATCCTCTCTCTGCTCTGACACCTCGGGCTCTGTCAGAGTCCCAAGCAGAGGTTAAGCTTTTTCTCCACAATGAAAGCCCCTGGTACCGCCTGCTCTGCCCTCTCTCGCATCACCTGAAGTTTGCAGAAAGCTGCTTGTTGGCCAGAGAACTGGTCCTGACCCTGAGAGGGTAGCCCAGATCTTTTCCCAGCCGTGTGCCAGCACTCAGGAGGGGGATTGCAGGGATGGGGAGTGGAGATTTGTCCTGTGTTTGCATTTCCAAGGATGGGCAGCTTGGTGCCTCTGGGAGCAGTTATACACCTGTCCTGCTTTCAGCTGGGAAGGAGTGAATTTTCTGTCTATTGATTGCTGTGAAAGGACTGTCAGTAATGCATATTTAGTTGCTGCTAAGCTTTTCAAGGACTCTTTTCAGCTTCTCATAGAAGCTGAGAAGGAGCATGGACAGGGAATGGCCAGTGGAATATTCCGTACCAGAGATGTCATGCTTAGTATAGAAATGGGGGCTGGAGGGGTGGGGGAATCCACAATCACTGCTTGGGACGGTGCCAATTCACCCACGTCATTATTATTATTGATGTTGTTGTTGTTATTTATTGTTATTTTCTTTTTCTCTTACTGTTCTATTAAGCTGTCTTTATCTCAACCCACAACGATTTTTTCTCCTTTCCGTTCCCCTTCCTTTTCTCCTCTTCTCCCTGCCCTTCTAGGGGGGAAAGGGGAGAGCTGCGTGAGCGGCTGCATGGTCCTGGCTGCCAGCCGGGGTGGAACCACCACGGTATCATGAGCTGTGAATACTCTGGGTGTTATGGGTGACACACAAAGGGAGTCTTTGGCGTAGGTATTGCTGTGATACAGGGCATCAGGTCAATAATCCTGACAGTGGACGTTAGCCTTGCTTTTGTCCTCTTTCTCTCGGGTGGCTGCCTTGCCCCAAGGGCCCTCTCGTCTGGGTGGTGTTTTTGCAAATACACGGGCTGTGAGTGTGTGTTTGCAATTTCAGAATGTTAATAGAACAGGTCAGGGACAATTGGTTTCATTGGATTGCTGTGCCTGAACAGCTACTTGATGCCTATTGGCCCTGCTTCCTTTTTTCATGTGTTATATTTAGCTGTGACCTTGGGTTTTGTTTTCTTTTGTTCATTTGTTCCAGAAAAGGATTTTCTCTCTCTCTTCCCTATCTTGACAATGACTAGAAATGGAATTATTTTTTTCATACTCATACGTGAGCACAGTACATTTCCGATCAGAACGCCATGAGTGTGCAGCACTGGGCTGTCCAGCAGACAACGTTATCCTCCTCCTCATACTGCTACCCAACATTCACTTTTTCTTTTAGAGGGACTGGTCCTTGAGCACGATTTTGTGTTAAACAGGGTTGGTCTAAAAAGCCACAAAGAGCATAAATTGTTCCCTTTTCCTTGACTTTCCTTAGTATTTTGCATTCTTTTTGTCAAGGACTGGGTAAGTGCAGCAAGAAGACAGACTTGTAGAGTCCCAGGCTCAGCCCTGAGACTGGCTCCACGTCTGCCCAGCGGCGTCAGGAGATGTAAGTCTGCCCAGGACTGGAAAGAGCCCATTTCCAGTAGCACGGGGTGGGCAGCAGTGGCTGCCACTGCCCTGGTGTTCCACCTGCCAGGAGCCTAAAATCATAGAATCATAGAATCCTCTGGGTTGGGAGGGACCTTTGAGATCATCGAGTCCAACCATTAACCAGAATGGTTCTTAACACCGCAGTGTGTCCTTCGGGCAGCAGCTATGACATGGAAAATGTTTGCTCGCTGCCCAGCTTGGCCTGAACAGTGGCTTCTTCTAGAAGGCCCGTCAAGGTTGAGGTTGCAGGCTGAGGGTTTTCCACTCCCTCCTGCCATATACAGGGTCAGGCTTTAGACTTCCACTCTCCAGAGACAGGAGAGCTCAGAGATGCTGGTTGGGACCCAGAGCTCTTGCTGCTCTGCATCCCCCCTGGGAGCGGGCAGTTTTGCCCCCTGCTCCCGGCTCACCTTCCCCCCGACCCCCCAGCCAAAGCCTGGCACAGCCTGACGGACCAAGGGGCATAAATCCATACATCAATATATATTCTTGATTGAATAAACCCCAGAATTTGTATTTGAGTGAATGGGCTTAGTGCCTGCATCACTGATTGTGATGCTCTATAAGAGTTTTATTTCCAGTAATGTAAATAAGGAATCCTGTTAGACATCCCTGCTAATTTTCTACATTTCCCTGCTGATTTCCTTGCTGCCTGGCAGTTGGGCACCTGTAGCTCAGCCATCTCTGCACTGCCTGGCTGTGTACAGTGAAACACAACCTGACACAAGCAGCCTGAAAATTCTAATAAACATCACTATCATAGTGTATCTATAAATATATAGAGTCAGAGTCTTTATTTCTTGATATTCTAAAGTTGGAGGTTTCGATGAACAGCTCTATGCTCCAGAGGAAACCTCAGGAATTTCCGTCTCCAATTGCAAAGCTTTATTGTCACTGAATTTCTTATTTACCTTAACAACCTCTACACCTTTTTCACTTGTTGGGAGACGAAGCCTGCTATAACCATATGTGTAAAGGCAAAGGATTCTTTGGTCTTCTTTCCCTTCCAAGCAGAGTGGAGTAGGTGCTGGGGACGTGCTTCAGAGTCCCTGTACATCCCAGAGCAGCAGAGGCTGCGGGATCGGGGGGCCTGGGGAGCGCCCTCCCTTCCCTCCGCACCCAGACCCCGGCCACGGGTCCAGCCCAGAGCCACCCCGGCTTTGCTCGGAGGGGAAAACGTTTAAGCTGCTGCTGCCGGCAAAGGGCAGAGAACGTCAGGAGAAATGACAGGCTTGGAGCAAAAATTTACCTCTGAATTCTAATCCTGGGTTCTGTTTCAAAATCGTGATGACATAAAGGTCAGAAGACGCAGCTCTTATTTCCAGCAGACTTGTGTTTTCCGTTAGAGATGTAATAGTTCAACCTTTAAGCCTTCCCCACGCCTATAGGATTCCATCTCCTCTTATAATATGCATACACTCATGTTCAATAAAAGCAAATCCGATTTCTCTTAGTCAGCCTGAAAGGTACTGCTATTTAGAAATACTTAAGAAGAAAGGAATTATAAAATATTGAACGTATCACACAAAAACTGCGTGGAGGACTCCAATCGCTCTGAAATATCCTTACTTTTTTCCTCTCAAACAGAAACTCATAGTAAGCAATAAGAACATAAAAGCAGCAGCAATTGATAACACAGAGCTGAAAAATTGTTTCTCTGAATATTACAAGAATGTACTTATGAGAAATGATCCTTCCCCAACGTTGTCTGCCCTAGAAAAATGGTACCGAAGGCGGCAAAGTTACAGCTAAGATTTTTCTCATCCAGACCTTTTCTATAAACCAGAGCTCCGTGAAGATACCTCCAGTCATGTCCCTCTGCGTCCTGCTTACACTGCAAGACACGGGCACTTTGGGGGTGCCCGTTGGTTAAGATTCTTCCAAAAAAAAAAAGTTTCTTCATTAAAAAAGCATAATGGAAGTGTCGATTGCTGTTGGTGCTACACTTATGTGGGGTAAGGAACTGCCACGATGCTGCTCTTCAGCCTCTCTGCTGGCCTCAGGCCCCATGTTGGTCCTGGGCACCTAAACACAACAGAAGAGGTGTCTCACGAGAAGGTGACAGTCACACATGTCCAGACCAAGCAGCTCAGGGGTCTTCTGCCGCCCATGAAATCCGGTAGTGGACCATCAACCACATCAACGTCCACCGGATCAGCCACAAAAACGCTGCGCACTCTCACTCTCCGCACGAGCGCTGGCTACAGGGGCTTTATTTTTCTTTCCTCTGAGTCTCTCTGGCTCAGCCATAACGCAGAGAGCTGGTGGCAGACCCTGGAGAAGAATTCCCACAGCCCCGTGGCACCTGATTGTCCCACAGGGCGCCATCGATGAATCTGTAAAAAAGCATCATTTGTCTTCCATCGCCATAGCAACCCAGAATTTTGATTCGTGTGTGTTTGGGCCCCTGTTTCCATGGCGAGGCTCCCGCCTCCCGCTCCCATCCCGCTCCCCCGCCGGACTCGGGTTTCTGAGATACACGGTGCCCTCAGGCTCACTGGAGCCCTTCAGGTCCCTGGCCTTGTCTCACCCAAAACTGAGGAGAAATCTGACATTTTACTAATCTTCCGGCCATGGTGCAAAAGAAACGGAGCAGAGGTCAGCAGAAAGTTGAGGTTCTTCTTCAGGGCAAACACAAGGGCAGGAGAAAGAAAAAAAAAATGCATAAATCTCAGGATAAAGAAAAAATAATTCTAAAAAGATCAGGCAATGCTTCCTTCTTCTTTCTTTCCTTTTTCTTTCTCCATAAATCATTTTATTTGTGTAATGGAGAACAATAAAGCAAGCCAGATTTAGAAAACATTTTTTCCTGTCAAAGAGTAGAATGATTGATGCTGTGCAAAAACTGTATCTAAGTAAAAAAAAAAAAAACAACAAAACCAAGGTTTCAGGGATGATTTACTGAAATCCACTGAAAGATTAGATTTGGATACTGGAAAAAAAAACAAGTATTCAGACTAAATTTATTAATTAAATATTTGGGAACGGCCTTGAGTTGTCAGAACTGAGCAGAAGAAAAACAAAAAAATAGCATAAGATTGTCTTCAATTTAGACCCACTCTCCAAATTATGAATAGCAATGATTTAAGAATAACAACGTAGCCCAAATATCTCCAGACAGAAGAGGAGCCTCCAGCTGAACCAGCGGAACCCTTATCAGGCTGCCTCGGCGTTCGGATGACAATGGATGAGCGCGGCGCTAGAATAATAATTCTTCGCTGATTGTAAGCAAACCATTTTTCTCCCTCTTGTGTTCCATTCCCCATTGAAGATAAAGCCCTGGTGAAGTACCCTACGATGAACATGTACTGCGTGAAGTGTCTAATAGAATTTGGATTTATCCAGCGCCTTTGGTACTCAGGTTGTCCCCAAGTACATCGCTTTAATGCGGTAAGTCAGAAACCGATGGTGCCGGGAGCGTGTAGGCAAGCGTCAACTGTCATTATGTACCAGCCGCGGCGCGAGGGAGGATTGAGCATCTTTTTAAAAATGAAAATGAATAAATAAACACCAGCTTTGGAGCTGGCACTGGAAAGGTGCTTGTGAGTCGATATTTCCATATAAAGAACCAGTTTTGTAGACAGATAGTTCCCCGAGTCAGCGTTACACACGTGGGCAAGAGCAGGCAGCCTTGGAGCTGGGGCTGGTGTGTCCCATCCGCTGAAGGACAGAGCCAGGCTCTGACCTCTCATCTGAAATGTAAACCTGAGCGTTGCCTTTATTCCAGTTTTTGCTGCTCCAGTTTAGGGCCTTTCTGCTGGACCAGGACTCACTTGGTCTGACCCTGAAGCCAGAGGTAGCCTGAGCTCCAACAACACCCTCAGCCTGAGGTCTCCTCCTCAGCCTGAGGTCTCCTTCTGTCAGGGTGCAAAGGACGGAGGAGGCAGTGGGAGCAGCCACCAGCTCTGTAATGAGGGACAGACCCATGAAATGCCTTTTGCTGGCTCCTCTCCCTATTGGGAATTTCTGAGTATATTTGTTGCATCCTTCCCTTTGCCACCCGAGGAAGTCGTAATGTGGTTTAAATGGGATAAATTAAATCCTGGACATGATTAGATTGACTGTTGCTGCTCTGAAGGAGTGGAGGCTTTCCTGAAAAAAAATAAAGAGAGAGAGAATGGTATTTTTTTATTTTAAGTGCCAAGCCTTGTGCTCAAAGGTGTGTGACCCCAGCACTCTGGCAGTGTGGCAAGAGGTGAAGATGGAGATGGAGATGGAGATGGAGATGGAGATGGAGATGGAGATGGAGATGGAGATGGAGATGGAGGGGCTGGCCAGGCACTGCGTGTCACTTGCCAGGGCGGGGACTGTCCCCTCAAGGGGAGAGGCCATTCTGCCTCCCCTGAGAACTGGCAGGAAGGCTTGTTAAGCTGAGATATTTTCCCTTGGCCGGCTGAAGTGGAGATGGGAAATGCACGCCTTGCCGCTTCGCTGTGAATGTTTCTGGAGTTGCCGAGCCAGAACTGGGCTTTTTCCTATTCCCTGCTCAGACGTGAAGCCTTGGCAACACACACACACACACTGCATTTATTCAAAGCCTTTTCCATAGGTCTTGCCTAGTCGAAAATATGTTTCCTGGATTAAAACATAAACTCATTCGAAGTTGCCAGCTCGCTGCTCGTTGTGACCCACATCGTCCCGCCGCGCTCCTGCTGCGGAGGATCGGCGGAGCAGCACGCTGCCCGCGGGAGCCATGCGAGCAGGAGGGTCCAGCCGGTTGCCGCAGGTCCCCCCGCGTGCCACCCGCCCCTCCGTGCTTTGGACCCTCCGTGCTTTGGACCCTCCGTGCTTTGGACCCTCCGTCTGGCAGCTTCACACACTCCCGGCCCTGGGAGCAGCCTCCGGGGTCACGCACACGCAGGACGCGGTGGAAGGATTTTCAGAAAAGTCTGGGTGGGGAAGTAAAATGTTGTAAACATGTTTTCCATTTTTGTCTGCTGTAAGTCGTCACATCGGGTTATATTTCTGTTTGGAGTGAGCTGCATTCCTCTTCTTCACAGTACTCAGCTCTGCCTCACGCTAGTGAGAAAAAAAGCATGAGGTGTGATTGAATTCACTGCTGTTGGTGAGGAACACCATAGAATCATGGAATTACAGGACTGACAGGGTTGGAAGGGACCTTCCAGACCATCCAGTCCAACCACCAACCCAGCACTGCCCAAACCCCCACTGACCCATGTCCCTCAGCACCACCTCTGCCCAATCTTTAAATCCCTCCAGGGATGGTGACTCCACCACTGCCCTGGGCAGCCTCTACCAAGGCTTCACAACCCTTTCCAGGAAGGAATTTTCCCCAATATCCATCTTAAACCTTCCTTGGTGCAACTTGAGGCCATTTCCTCTTGTCCCATGGCCTGTTCCTTGGGAGAAGAGACCGACCCCCCCTGGCTACCCCGTCCTTTCAGGGAGCTGGAGAGAGTGAGAAGGTCTCCCCTCAGCCTCCTCTTCTCCAAACTGAACACCCCCAGCTCCCTCAGCCGCTCCTCACAAGGCTTGTGCTCCAGACCCCTCACCAGCTCCGTTGCCCTGCTCTGGACACGCTCCAGCTGTGGCAAATGAAGCCAATGCATCCTTTGCCACCACAAGCCACCTCAGTGCAACCACTTCTCGTGCGGCATACAAAGTGCTGGGCTCTGCCTTCTGAGGACATACTGGACTTTTGGGGTGGCACAAACGAAGAGCAGCAGAAAACATCAGACAGAAGAAAAGCTCTCTTACGAGGGGAGCGAAAGGCTCAGGAGACAGCGGAGGGAGGATGGAGCTGAGGTTTGCAAACCCAGACAGGCAGTGAATGATCTGAACCTGGAGCTGTTGTTGAGTCACACACAACCAGGGCTCAGAAGCAGCCAGTGGGACAAGGAGGAGGCTGCTTTAAAATAGATAAAAGAACGATTTTCTTCACACGGCCGGTCATGAGCCTCTGGAACCTGGTGCCACAGGAGGCTCTGGAGGCAAACGGGATCAGAGGACTGGGAAAAGGGTTAGTGGAATTCCTGAACAGCAGGTCAGTGGTTACTAAAGATATCAGGAAGGGATTTAACTTCTAACATCCCTAATAAAACTCTTCTGCGTGCTGGGGGAGTGTGAGGAAAACGGGCAGCAAAAATTGGGGAGACTTGGGAGTTTTTCTCAAGTAGCATTGCCTTTTGCCACCACAACGGACAATACACTGAGCCAGCCAGACCATTGCTCTGACCACAAGGCATTGTGAACCCTCTTATCTGATTGCTAAATTGTTGTTACTTTCTTACGTGATTGCTAAAGGACTGGCTGATCTTAAATTTCAAACGTGGGTCCACCCTGCCCAACGTCAGGCACTGACCTTAGGTAAGGATGAATCCCCTATTTCTTGTCGCCGACCACGATGTTAGTGGAGATGAAACAACCAACTTTCAGATGGGGAAAGTTAAATGAGATAGATCCTGCTGATTGCACTAGTTCCAGTGCATCTGAACCCGCCACTCAGTCCCACAAGATCATTAGAGCAGCTCCCACACTTTCCCCGGCCGTGTTCCTCCACCTCTTCCCTTCACCCAACGTGCTCAGTCTCCTGCGCCGGGTTTTTCTGTCCCCCCCACACCAGCTGAGTTTATTCCAGGAGGCCAGGTTTTAGGTCCCTGCAGGAGGGACAGGGACATGTCCCCACAGCCAGGCAAGGGGAGGGTTGTGGGTCGCTCCCCGTTTGGCGCAGAAGGTCACAACACGAGTGAAATTACCCGCTGCTGTTCTAACGCGCTCGCTGCGGTGGAACACGATAACCTTATTAGAAAAATCCAGGAGGCTCCTATTAAAAGGTGAAGTAAAGGAGGGCATTCACTGTTAAATGCCATGTATTTTTAAGGTCTTTATTGATTTTTTTTTGCAGGAGATTCTAAAAGCTGCAGGAACTGTAGCTTATATTCCCTTAAGGGGAAAGAGGCATTTACTTGCATAATCAAAACTCATTTTCTGAGTGTCCGTAGCAACTTGTGTTCACTTTGTGTCACTCGGAGAGTCTTGTTGGTGAGAAGGGGAAGGTGGAAGGGAACAGCTGAAGCTGATACGGGACTGAATGCAAATTATTACTCCCCATCTC
This sequence comes from Calidris pygmaea, assembly GCA_003697955.1. Lineage (NCBI taxonomy): Eukaryota > Metazoa > Chordata > Aves > Charadriiformes > Scolopacidae > Calidris > Calidris pygmaea. Next base: position 1,009,617 of record QJSC01011266.1, read on the forward strand.
TATATGCAAAACGCACGCTATAAACTGCTTCTAATGACAGCTAATGAACTGGGTTGGGAGAGGTAATGCAAACAGTAAACAATGTTGTTAGAGCAATTTACAAACACCTTTTATTAAAGATTAAAAGCAGCTGTTTGATGATAACATTATTATGAAGTGAGTTGGATGATGAATTCAGTTTAGTTCATTTGTGGCTAAGTAGGTGTCTTCTGAGGGTCTTCCTGAGCACTCCAGGAACCACGGGAGTGTGGGTTTTCTTCAGAAAAACTCTTCTCGTCCTACGTTAGCCACATAATCACAGAATGGTTTGGGCTGGTAGGGACCTTTAAAGATCATCCAGTTGAACCCTCCTGCCATGGGCAGGGATGTTTTTCACTAGAGCATCTTCTACTGTTTGTCCTGGACAACTATAAATAAACAAATTCAAACTCCATCGTCATTTAAGCTCCATGAGACTCTACCAACGGACCTGGGAGTTGCTGCCCTGAGGGCAGGAGAGCGAAGAGATGCTAAGGCTCGGGTGCTCGCCATGTGGAGACAAATGGCGAGCTCCTGCAGGAGCAGGAGCTTGTGCAGGCGACACCTGCAGAGCGGTGTCCCCGCGCCGTGCAGGGGACAGTCACTCCTAGTGCCCCCATGGCAGCCCTGGGACCAGCTTTGGCCCACCTCAGCCGTTGCAGCAGCGTTGGGGTCCCTGCCCCCCCTCCAGACACCCTCAGTTGGTGCCACTCGGTTCCCCTTGCACTGCACGACTTGTTTTTTTCCACCTCGGCGGGTGCTTTAGAAAAGGATTATGTGCTGTTTTTCTGCGAGACTTATACACAATCCCTATCTCTGCTAGGTAAAAAGAAATGGCTTCGCTTTACCTGTATTAGTCTGATGTGGATATTAATCTCTGCAAGTATCCAGAGTCTATCACCCCCAGGTATCTACCCTTAATATACGGAGCATTGAATCATAAGAGGCTAAAATCAAAGCACAGTGAAAATAATCCTTTTTTCCCTTCTCATTCGCTCCTTTTCTCCCCAAGCTCGTAACTTTGCAAGGTGTTACACGTCATGCCTTTGAGGAGGACTTTTTTGTTTCTTCTGTGTCCCCAACTTTCAGATTTGTATCTTCCCACCTTTGTGAGAGTGAAGCTTAAAATATAAAGACTTCTTAAAGGAAGGATTTTATTTTTTTTTAACTAAGACCCTAAGAATAATATCTGCAGATAAATGATCTCCACCTGAAATCATTTATCGGGCTGCATTTGGAGAACATGCAAACATTTTCCAAAGGACTACTCTTATGAACAACTGCCACCCCTCGCAGAAGCCTTTGGGTTTCGTTGAAACACGTTTGTATTTTGCTGCCACAGATGCCCAGGCAGCTGCAGAGAAACCCGTCAGCGGCTGAAGCTGCTGAAACATCCCTGACAATCACTGTGCTGGGAAAATAAAATAAAAAGAGCTAATCCCAGAATAAAGGATATGCAGATGACTTTCATTTTAATGGAAAAACACGCAGCTAAAATGAAACAACACAAATATAAAAGATGGCAAAGAAAATTAAGGAACGTTTTCTTGAAGTCCAAAGGAGCGGATTTAGTTTAGGAAATGGCTTTATGGCTGACTGTACTTAGTCTTCAGAGGTGTTTTATCTGGTGAGATGAGAAGTTCTCGCTGGGCGTGAGGGGACATTCCCCAGCAGCCACACGGATGGGCCACGGGCACCGTCCTCCTCGGCCACAACGATGCTCCTGAGCAGCCAAAGGGAAAGTGAGGTTGGATTGAACCCGGTGTGTGAGTCCCAGAGGGCCAAGTTGGAGAAATCTGTTTGGAGATAAATCGATGGCCCATTGGGAAGCCACACGCACGGCGCCATAAAATGGAATAATGCTTTATATGGTGAGAAATACAGGTTTTCTTCATATATTTCTCATTCCTGTATTTGAATGCCCTCAGTTTACGATAAATTTCAGTGCATTATTTAAAAATAGATTCATTATTCATTTTAACTCCTTTCAACACATCCTGGGACTTTTTTAATTAATTGCTAAACACTTTCCCCGTACAATTGAAATTTACTGCTATTTGAAGCTCACCCATAATACCACCAACACGCAGCAGATTTTGGCAAGCGGCTTATACAAAGAAAATGGCCTTTCTGCTGTTGTATTTGAGGTAGGACTGAGAATAATTAATTTTCCAAGAGGAGCTGGCTGTGAAGGTAGCAGTTCGGTTCTCACGGTACTTGTACTCGCAGGCACACACTGAAACCCGTACCATGCAGTCTTTTTCAGAAAAAACAGTTCATAAATTCCACCATTTATTTATCAGCTTTCACCCTGTCACTTATGCTTAGGATCTTCGGGAAAAAAAAAACGCAAACCACTTGTTTTCATTTTTTTCTTAATTTTTCAGCAATATAATGCTTCCTAAAGTCAGCACCAGCAGAAGCAGCTGCAAATGCTGATGTGCAGTCAAAGTTCAACCCGTCTGGCTTTAGTGCCTTGAGTGTATCTCTGTCCTGATCCAGCCCATCCCCGTCCCGACCGTAAGGGAGGAGCTAATGGATTAGCAACGCGGGAATGGCCGATTACCGGAACATCAGTATTTCCATGCTTTCAAATACCAGAGGTCACAGAGAAAACACAGAGAAATATATGTGCTTTTAAATCAAGGCTTTGACGGTTATCGCATCTGAAAGACTAATTAATTATCGGTATGTATTAGTACACATAATAGTGGTTAATTACGGTGTATATATCTGTAAAACTCTGGTTATACCAAGACAGTTCGCTGTAACCGGGCAGCACTTCGCTGTTGCAATCAAGTGATCTCTTTATGAACAACTGCAGATAATACCCTGGCACATAGTTATCGCCTCTGCAGCAGCTACTGTATAATTTTCTGTATTTCCTTCTTAGCGAGATAAATATTTTGGGGAGTTCTGCTCCAGCCGTACCGGAATGATTTCTGAGACCCACACCATTTGCATGATGCCCGACACCTGACAGCCCACCCTCAACCACGGAAACTTCTCCTGCGGAAAGAGCGGCGAGCCCGCGGTAATTACTGCTGCCTTCATCGGCACACACTGCATCGTTTCCTCAAACATGCCAGAAAATACACAGCTTTTTGTGGGGCACAAGAGGGACATATTTCCAATATTGACGGAAAGTGACTGTAACACAATAGGAATGCAAGTCAGACAACAAAAAAAGGACCTAAATAATAGGAAGGCTTATCCATAAATCATGAGCGTGCTCTTTGCCCACACGAGTGTACCTCGGGTTTACCCCACTAAAACCTCTACGGATGCAGTAAGTTCACAGAGCAAAACATAAAAAATACAAAATTTACACAACAAAAAGGCTGAGTATGTAGGATATTTCTAGCTGAAAATATTTTACTTAGACCAGAGTTATTCTGAAAATAACTCTTTTCAAACTTAGATTTGCATTGAAATAATTTGTGTATAAAGTTTGTAGAAAATCTGTTGACAATTTCACTTTTAAAGTGCCGGTTATTGCTGTTGAGATCAAGTATTCAGGGTGTGACGGTTTGGGGGAATAAAGGAGCTTTTATCAAAGACAGGTCAGGGTCAGCTCTGAACTTCCTCCAATGCAAGTAGTCACTGTGACTGTATTGAGGGGGAAGGGTTGGACACNTGGTGGGAGGTGTCCCTGCCCAGGGCAGGGGGTGGCACTAGGGAGGCTTTAAGGTCCCTTCCCACCCGAACCGTTCTGTGACTCCATGAGTCTATGACTTCTCTGTCATTCCCAGTTCTTTGCCTCACTCGAGCCAGATCTTCCTTTGGTCATTTTGCAGAACATCTCTGCCCCGTGTTTTAGAGGGAGTCATCTTCTGCCTTGGTTTCCCTCCATAACTCTCTGTCCTCAGAGGAACTCCCTTAGAGCCAACTACCTTCTCTAGTGTCACCTCATAAATCAGAAGCATTTCCCAGAGTCTATTCAGCAGTGTGGTCACCTCCAGAAGGCTGATGTCCTCCTTTAGACCACTGACTTCAAGATAAAATTTACAGAGAGCTCTGTAACCCCCACCTCAATATGTCTTTCTCTACCTTCACTTCAGACAGTCAGAACCTCCAGAAGACCCTGCTTTGCACACAGAACTCACGGCACCTTTATAATAAAATGCATTTGTGACTATTTCTGTGAAGCACCTGTTGCACATCGCCATTAATGACTTCTTCAAAAAAAGCTCTGTTGTGAGGGCATCTCACCTGGGGCACCAGCAGGCAGCATCTCCAGAGCCTGGGACGTGGCACCATGTCCCTGGTCCTCACTCTGATGAAGCAGTTCAGCGCCTTCCAATCAAATCAGCACGTTGGCGTGAGAGCAAGCGAGGAGATTTTTCTCTTGAAGCTTTGTAATTAGCTTCTGTTAACTTCCCTCAGAGAACAAGGCTTAATCAGCCGCATCACCGCTTCGTGTGGCTCTTCAGAAGTGTGACTGATTGATGGATCCACCCTCTTCTTTACTCATCCGAGAAATAAAGCTGTAATGAGAGATGGAGGATCATCCCACGGGAGCAACCAAAGACATTGGGTAGGGTTGACCATCTTCTGTGAAATAAACCTCCAGATCCCACAGTCCTTCTCTTCCAGGCCACCATCCTGTTCCACTTGCACAGCGTTGCTCTGCAGGACTCCGCTGTCTAACAAGCATCTGTCCATGTTTGACTGGCCAGCAGAGAGACCCAGCTCCCACCGGGTCCCACTGAGTACTCGTGGTTTACAATGGATCTCACCTTAATCTTAGTGGAACTGGATCAGGCTCAAGAAATTGCCCAGCCACAGGAGACATGGAGATTCCCATTGGAGCAGGACAAGAACCCAATCCCACCCCACAACTGCCTCGTCTCCCGATGCTCCCCAGTGGGGGATCCCACAGGAGGTGGCATCGGCAGCTCTTCAGGCCAAACTGCCGCACACGCAGTCGTCTTCTCCACAGAACACCCGAACACTGACTTGCCCCCAGCAGACAGATTCTGTACGGCATCGGTTCCTCAGGAGAGTTGGACAAATGAGGTTCATGGTGGGATCCTGCAGCACAGAATGATGTTCTTTTCCAGCAGCCACAGAGATGAGAAAGGACAGCTGAGAATTTCCAAGTAACAACCATAGAGACCAGGGCAGAGGCTCCTCACTGAGACAATGGAGGACCTAAGGCCTTGACCATCATTTCTTCCAGCAGCTGCCTGCTGGCTCTGTGCCCACACAGCCTCCTAAGCACCACATGATGCCATCTGTGACTCACCATAAATGGGGTAAATTCATCTTTGCTGTCCAGCAGATGGTGCCTACTCACAGCAGCTTTGAGCTGGGACGGCTGCATTAGCTACAGACACCATTATTTCAGAGAGCAGCCAATTAATTTACCTTTATTAAGTAGCTTTTGATCAAAGTATGTTAGTTTATAAAATCTCAGCCATTGCAAATGTGAGGGGGCAGAAGATCTGGTCAGCGGGAAAGCTTCTGGTAGACGTCAAGACGTCCATTGATCTCATTGGTAATTGAATCACATCTCCAAAGTGTAAATTGATCTAAATATTGGAATTCTACTGTACAAATGTCAAGATTCCTACCCAGGGCAGCCAATGAAAGAGGAGCTGAGCGCTGGGGGGTGTTGTGAAGGCATTATGGGGAAATAAATGGAAATCCTCAGCCTTGCTTCCCAGTGAGAGACGCTGAGAGAACCTGAGGAGATACTTGGCTCACACCAAGACGAGGCAGCAGCTCCTCTCAGAGCGAAGAGCTGCTCTTGAAGCATGAGGAGCTACAGGAGCCAGGGGAAAAGAGAGGGGGAAACGGAAGCAAAGGGAGAACAGGCCAAAAGAAACAGCATAATTGCCAGCAGGAGTTTCACCATGGGGAATGGAACGTGAAGAACTGCACAGGACAAGCTTTTTTGTTCTGAATGTACTCAGATGAAACCTAAAATTACTTAAATATTTACATATTTATCAATGGCTTTAATCCATTTTGCCATTTAATTGCACGGAGCCATCTTCCACAACAAGAGTATCCGTACTTTTTTAAATAAATTGTGGTTTTAAATTAAAACAAAAACAACTTTCAACATTGCATAAAAAGCTACAGATGGAGTTTTTCTATGCAGTTGTTAGCTCAATAGACAGAATATTGAATCCTTCACCCATTAAACGTGTCCTCACCACGGATTTGCTGCACCTGCTATTTTACATCTCAGCGTATCCGGCACTGAATATTTATGGTCCGTCGCCAGGGAAGCGTGGGCCGGGCTGGGGGGACCATTACAGCACAGTGATGGCACCAGCTGGAAGTGGTCACTAGGGCCTGGCCTCAACTGCATCCTCTCCAGCACCAACTCCATCCCACCTGCACATGTACAGGGGAGAACGGACCTGAGGAAGAGATGTTCTATGACCAGGGTGGTGAGAGCCTGGCCCAGGTTGCCCCGAGAAGCTATGGCTGCTCCATCCCTGGAGGGGTTCAAGGCCAGGCTGGACGGGGCTTGGAGCCACCTGGTGTGGTGGGAGGTGTCCCTGCCCAGGGCAGGGGGGTTGGAACTCAAAGATCTTTAAGGACCCTTCCAACCCAAACCATTCTGTGATTCTATGAATACATGAAACTGCAGCCCTACATTCACCTCACTCTGGTGGGACCAAGATCCGGGAGCCACTGTGTCCTCTTGCTTGAGGAGCAAACTGGAAAAGGACAACACTGGCATTTTTCTAGTTGTTCGCCCAAAGACTGTTACAAGGATTGTTCATGGTTCTTACACCCAGCAGTGTCTTGGCCATGGGAGCCCTTTGTGGCACCAAAATCAGCTCACGTTGGTGTCGGGGGCTTTTTTCCTGTTTTCCTCCCATCACAAACCCCCTTTCTGAGACCCGTGTGGGCCCCAGCAGCGTCTGCAGGGCGAGACCTGCACCCTGAGCCTCCTGTTCCACAGCAGTGATTGCAGGAATTGTTTTTCACCAATTAAACCAAGTCAGAATATAAAAAGAAGCTTTTAAAAAAACTCAGAGAGCTGTAAGAACAGCTTAAAAAGGAAATTGTTGAGGCCGGTCAGAGCTGAAGAGGAACTGGGCAAGTGCCGAGCAGAGCTGGTGAAGAGCAGCGGGAACAGGAGAGCACGATCTACACAGGGGAATCCTGGAAAAATTCAAAACTTGGGAACTTTTCCCAGTGTCAGTGGACTCGCTCATCTTACTCTGGAGAGTTTAACCTTAAAGAAAAAATACCCTATTTTACCTCAGAAATAAACCAGAGTTTCCAAGCCATATGGATGTGTTATTTTTGTCCTGAGCCTGTTGCCATGCAACTTCCAGAGCCCCTGGCTCCCGCGCAGTGATTGCTGTGAAACTTCCATCCAGTTCCCTTCCTTGTGTTACCTGATACGAGTTTGGAGTGACCTCAGCTCCATCTCCCCACACTCTGTGTAGTTCTCTGCTTTTAAACCAGCAAACCACAACGTCTTGACCTTTCTTTTATAGCCGCTTCTCCTCGTGGCGCTGTTGAAGGCAGTGGAGACAGACTGGCACGCGCTTACGGTGGCGATTAAATCTCACGAGTGCTCTTGATTCTTCATTTTATTGACATTTCAGCACCCTGCCACATAAACCAAAGAGACCCACAGGGTCTTTGGGTATAAAAATCGGTTTTCCGAGATATTTGGATCCAACAGACACAGAATGAAGACTCAATAACTAAAAAACAGTCTGCATGCCTTAAGGAAAAAAGGTAACCATTGAAACAGATGGTCAGGAGATGCTTCATTGTCTGTCCTCAGAGGCCTGCAAGGCAGAAACTGGGTTTCTTTTTACAAACTGTGCCCCTGGAGAAGGCGTTTGGAGGGGATGCAGAAATGCACAGATGCCTGTTTGAACCCCGGGGGTCAGGAGCAGGGCTGGAGAGCAGGGTGGTAGAGCAAGAGGGGAGAATAGTCATTAATAAAATCAGATTATTTGCAGCACCCAGGCAAAGATGGGCTACTAAGGTTTACATGAGAAAAATGTTTGTAGGAAAAATATTCTTCAAAGTTAAAAATGCAGGAGAAAGGGGAAGCTAATTCTCTGTAAAGCCTTTCTGGGATCCAGGGTGCAGCCGCAGTAAGCCCTGCGGGTGGTTGCCACCATGCTCCTGGACAGGACCAGCGCCACATCATCCAGCAGCTGCGGAGGGACAGACAGAAGCAGTCACCAATTTGTTAATTGGGACCTTCAATGAGCAGGTTCGAGCACAGATTGTGTTGTTTCAGAGAGGACTGGCTGGGCACCTGCTGTAACACCTTGTGTTTGGGGTCCCACGCCGAATGCTAGTTCTGCCCAAAGCTGATCCATGCAAACATGGGACAAAACCAACACTTTCCCCTGTGTTTAGGGGCAGAAGGGAAAGCTGAAGCTCTGCTGGAGGTAGGAAGCAGCTCCATGGTACCCCAGTCACCCCATTCTCATTCCAGAACTTCAGCAACTGCTGGGATTGAGCAGAACCTTTGAATTTGCGGGAAAAAAAGGGCTCACAAAATAAGGTGCGTGAAGGGAAAGGAACCTTTGCCTTGTAGCCGAGGGGTTTACTGACATTAATAGCAGGTTTTTGCTGGTATCTCTGATGTCTTGGCTTTCATGCCATAGGGATATGGCAACAGACAGGCCACGCTTCAGCTCTTGGCACCGCTGTGTCTCTGGGGACTGCCTGAGCACCCAATGGATCTGGGAGAGCATTGACAGGTCTTCTCTGCTTGCACCTTGGAGGAGCGTGGCATTCTGCTCCATCATCAAACACTCCCAAGTGATTAGAAGCAGGTGGTGAACACACAGAGTGGGTTTGTAGCTGCAGTGACTTGGGTAAAGATGCTTCCTCAGGGGGGAGAAGTCATGGGTCATGCTGCGGGTACCACTGCTTTTGTCTCCTTCCAGTTGTCCTCACACGGACAATGACAACTCCTGGAGCCTTTGCTTTTCCTTCCTCTACCTCTGCATTTTTCTAATTTGAGACAAAAGCCAGGCTTCCCCGCCTCTGTAAAATGTCTGTACGGGAGCAACACCACCGAGTGGTGTCCGGGATGGTGGGCAGCCAAGTGGAGCCCGTAGACAAGTGTGGCGCCTCTGCAGAAAGGCCAGGCATACAAGGGAATACAGCTCCAGCTTGTCATTTATTATAAATTCTAATGAAAATATAGAGAGGAATTTTTATTTCTTCCTTCTGAGCATATGTAGAATTCTAACATGAGCATTTTATTAAAAAGCAGCCCGAGCTATGAATCATTCATAGCAAGCACCTGACTCCCACACGTTGGCAGGATGACCCATGGTGGGTTTATTCGCTGGCAACAAATAAAGTGGTTCTTAATGAACCCAGACAGGTGATTCTGAAGGCACCTGGGAGGCAAAATCAGGTGCATTTTTAGGATTAAAAAAAAAAAAAAGTTATATATTTTGCCGGGATCTCAGTGGGGTGTTTTTTTGGGTTTTTTTTCCTTCTTTGAATAATGAATGAAGTTGTTTTAACGCGGTGCTAATGCTGGGAGTGCTGGGTGAAGAAATTCAATCGGAAGCCTGTCACAGGGCTCTCCTGTCTCCCTGACAAGAGTTGTCATGTTCCCGTGACACCTGATGTGCTGAGCACCGACTGATAAACAGCGGGAAGATGAAGCTGTCAGTCTCCATTACCCGGCAGCAGCGCTGGGACGGGGGGCCAGGCCCAGGCCCATGGATCCTTCAGAGGTTTGGGATGGAGACTGGGAACAATTCCTTCCCCAAAAGGGTTGTGAAGCCTTGGCAGAGGCTGCCCAGGGCAGTGGTGGAGTCACCATCCCTGGAAGGATTTCAAAGCCGGGCAGAGGTGGTGCTGAGGGACATGGGTCAGTGGGGGTTTGGGCAGTGCTGGGCTGATGGTTGGACTTGATCTGGAAGGTCCCTTCCAACCTTGATAATTCCATGATTCTATCATTCTGGGCATCGCTTTTTCTGCTGTGCCCACAGCAGCAGAAGAGCCAGAGAAGATTGTGAATGTGCAGGGTGAAGCCAGTGGAGGAGAAAGGGGAGATGAGAAAACAGATGGATACCTTCAGCGTTGGAGGTGGCGGGGGGGGACCTGCACATGCTTGTAGAAATTAGCCCCAAAGTTTTAAGTCAGAAACCTCCTGGGAGGTGATTTAAATTGAAAAGTTTCCAGCCATAAATGAATTTTCAAGTGCTCAGAACGGAGAGGATGGCACTAACCTAGTTTGCTTCCTTCATTCCCCCACGGACAGCAGGGGAACATCCCAAAACCCCGCGCTACTGGGAATTACTCTCACAGTGTTCCTTGGATTCGTCTAATTTCTGGCTAGTTCGGGGAGACTCTGGGAATGGCTGTGCGATAACCATGGCAACGGAGAGGTTCTGCACAGCGCTCACAATTTCTGTCATTAACAAAAAAGCCTACTTCCTAACAAAATAAGGACAAAATTCGTTTCTACTTGTATTAAAAGGAGCCAGGCGTGTTGAAGCAGCAGCAGTGTTCTGCTTTCAGCCGAGGCTGCATTGGAAGAGGAGGCTGGGCTGGGAGAGGAGGTTGGGTTTGGGAGTGGAGGTTGAGTTGGGAGAGGTGGCTGGGTTGGGAGAGGAGGTTGAGTTGGGAGAGGAGGCTGGGTGGGATGGCAGTGGTGTATGGCAAGGCTGGAGGTCTGTGTGAGAAGGATTCCACCATCCCCAAGGTCCAGGAGGGACTGGTGGGGTTTTATTTCTCCTGGAGGGAAGGGGACAGACTGGGCTCCACGGTAGGGTTGGGCTGAAGTTAGACAAAGGCTTAGCTGGGCTGATCCTGTACTGGTGATGGACCTGCTCCAGATGGGAGACCTCAGAAAGCCCTTCTGCAGGCATCCAGAAATTCCTCGCGCAGCACTTGGATTGTCTGCCTGCCAGGAGTTTGTGTCAAATCCAGGATCTGAGCCAACCTCACGAAAAAGTGTGATTAATCCATTTCCAAAAGCTTTTTGGGGAAAAAAGCCCTGTCTCGTGGAGGTGCAGAGCACTCGTGGAGGTGCTCGTTCTCTGCTGAGATGTCAACCCACCAAAATCTCCCCAGCTTCTGACCAGGAGACCCAGCACCGTTCTGGAGTGGGCTCTGAGTCAGGATTCACTGGACATGGTCTGGTTTGGTGTGGCACGTTGGTCAGAAGCACGATGGGAACCGAAACTGCACTGTGAATTCCTCCTTGTGATTGCAATTTAAGGAAAAATAAAGTTTACTCAGGAGTTTTCTTCTACAGTAAAAGAAAAATGAGGGAGAAAAAAAAGAATTCTCCTGCGTGGCCATTCACTCCTCTGTAAATAGGACACTTGTCAAGATGACTTTGTGTGTCTGGTGTTACTGTAATTGAGCCTTCTGGAAAAAGAGAGACTGCCTTCACTGAAATGTGCAAATTCATAGCAGAATTGGCTGTAAAAATGAGGACACAGAATTGCTTTTGCATTCTGGCTGGTGGCAGCAGCACTTGCAAATTCACAAATGCGCTGGCGGCGAAGGAACACTCGTGGTTCTCCTTGGGCATCCTCAGAACCGGGTCACACGGAGGAGCCTCTGGGAGACGGCACAGCGAAGTGTGGAGGACACCCTTGACCGTCCTCTCCCTGGGGCTGTTCAGTTCCTCACCTGAATCAAATTAATAATTTTTTAAAATAATTTTATTTTTCAAAACCAGAATTTGGAGAAGCAGGGAAATACTTCATGCCAGTCAGATGCGGGAAGGAGAGCACCAGCAGTGACCTGCAGGTGTCAGACACCACTCGGAGGGTCAGCGGCCTGATTCTGGCCTCAGAGAACGGAACGGAGACAAGGCTCATTAACAAAGCCTCAAAATAGTAACAATGCAGCTAAAATTATGCAAAAACTTTTAGGTACGGTTTCTTTTGGAGTTGTTCCTTGCCCGCTAACGTGCTACTGGCAGATGTCCTTCAACTGGGACACGTGTGGACAGACCGTTCCACTAGTTCCTAGAGACAGAACGGCAAAGTGAGTGATTCTTCGCCAAATACATTTTATTTACGTGGACACGGTGGAAAATAATGACTAAAATTGACCCATACAAAAGGGTTAATTATTATTTCTCTGACCGAGTTATGCTTTTTTCTTCTTAACGCCGAATTTCTAGGGGTTAAACACTGATGTTTAGGATCTTCCACACAGTGCTGCTGATCCCCACCAGGGCGGAACCCGTGAAAAGACAAATGTGCGATTTTGAGGAAGCTGAGAAACCTCCCCAGGAAGAGCTGGAAACCTCCGCAGCCTCCAGGCGGAACGTCCCCGGGGCGGGGGGCAGACGCCACGGTGACAGATGCTCCTCCGGAGGGTGAGCAGCGGAAATCCAATAGATCCTCGTTACACCGACTCCCGCCGCACGCTAATTAGCGGTGATACCGCGCAGCGCCAGAAGAGCTGGGGAGGACGAGCGTGGGAAAGGTTAATCACACCTTGTTCTGCTTGACAGTGACTCCTCAAATGATGAACCCTCTCCAACCTGGCTTTTAAAAAATATATATATCGGATCTTATTTTTACATGCCTCGCCTTTATTTCTGCTGCACTTGCCCATTACATGCTTTTGCTTCAACAAATTTTTATTCAATATAGGCTTTTTTGAACCACGGTAATTATAGCTGTCAATTGGGGCATTATAACACCTACATGGTGTGCAAATATACCTTTAGAGAATTATAAATATTGGGTTATTTATGTATATTTCTCTGAAACACACCACCTTCCTTTAAGCAGTGGGTTTGGAGAGGGTGTCTTCTGCTTTTCCTGCCGGGAGCCTTATTATTCCGTCAGCGTGACGGGAGCACAGAGCCCGTCAGACACCGTCCTTCTCAAACATGACACACGGGGCATCATTATCAGCGTCCCCCGCTCGCCGCTGGGGCCGGGGACTGGAAATGCCTTTTGTCTTCTCCGCAGACACCAGAGAAGGGAGGCCCCGGTGTCCTCACATCGTGCTCTGCAGAGCTCAGGGCGCAGCAGCAGCTCGCTGAACTGGGAACCAATGACAAGTCTTTGGGGTTTCTTCTTCTCTGACAGACTCCTCTGATTCCCGAGAGGAATCTTCAGGAAGCCCTGCCTGACGGACGCTGAAGCGGGTCAGAAAAAAGAGGAAGGGAAAAGGAGAGAAAGCCAGAGAAATCCAGCAATCTCAGTGGGGTTTTTCCGGTAACCACGGGGTAGAGAAGCTGCTCCTTCACACAGCACGTGTCCTGCTGAAAGCAGAGGGAAGCCAGGCAGGACCAGTTTGGTGGTGGACTTTCAGGTGCATTGACTAAAGATTTCCTAATTACTCAAAATTTATAAGTATATACATGCAAAATATGTGCTATGAAATACAAAGTTATGGAGGTTGTAAGAACTTCTGCCATTGACCCAATACCAAAAACCAGAGGGTGGACTATAGAGGTGCTGGCCGTTGGCTGTGTCTGCTCCATGTGAGAACAAGCAAGACAGCCCCACAAAGCCAACAGGGAATCAAGCAGCTTTCCCTCCTGACTCCAGACCCCAGCACCATCAGTTAGTTTTTCAGAGAAATCTGGGAGGAGCAGGAGCTTTGAAGCCTCCTTCTGAGGAGGAAATAAATACTCCAGGAGCTCTCCAGGTGACTCAGGGAACCTGATGCATGATGTAGGGAGAGCAACGATCCGGTGACCTTTCCAGCTCCCAGGACAAGCTGTGGTGGTGCTCAGGAGCTCTCACACCACAGACACACCTTCCCCTTTCCACAAGTCCTCTGATAAATCCTATGTCCCTCTCCATATGTTTACCAAGCTCTACCTTAACTTATTTAGAACTCTTCTTCCCTGATTTTATTCAGAAAGCCATTACAGACCTTCCTTCTTGGATGAGTAGACTCTGGTTTCTCATTTCTATCTAAATGTATTCATGATCAATTCGTAGCTATTCAATCCTGTCATTTCTCCTCCAACTCGGAGCATCTTCATCCTTCGCTGACATTCACCATCTCTGAACGTGTTAACGAGGAATCGTCACGGCTCCTCTCAGCTGTACTTAACTGCTGCTCTTCCATACTAGCTCTTTTTTTAAAAGAAAATCTTGGAAAAAAATATATCCATTTTAAATTTGAAGAACATTTACCTTAGTTGCTCTTAGAAAACCCCTGGATGATGTCAGCCAGGACATCCGCTCGGCAGATCTAGCCAGCCATGGAGTATTTCCTTGCTGCATTAAAAAGTCATTCTTCTGATGTTACAGAGATACGGTTTTACTGTGCCCTTCCACCTACCCAGAAATGCAGCTTTGCTGGATGGGTTACTTCTCCTAAATGATGAGGAAAGCCTTATTTTAATTTACATCTGCTTTGGAGATGAAGTTTATAAATCTAAATCAGATCTCCTGTGGCGCTAAAAGAAAATCCCCACCTGTACCGCCAATGTCGACTAAATGGTGGGCAAATACATGTTTGGATTTTCCTGTCAGAAGAGTGAAGTGTATCATGAGTCCTTATTTATTCCCAAGAAGGAGCACTAGAACTAAAACAACTGCCTGACAGCTAAAATTTGCTGGAGAAAATAATGCATCTATATCCCAATTCTGATTGCAGGAAAGGCTGTTGTCAACAACACCGAGAGCTCGCTTGGAGAATAGATTGTTATTGTTTTGGAGTAAAAATGTAATGATGAAGTATGACCCATTTTCCCTGCACGTTTGACTATTGAAACTGCATGTTATTTGTAAATTACGTGTCGATGGGGGACGCGGAGGGTCAGAAGCAAAGCACAGAGACAAGGTGTCAAGGCAATGGACACACACACTTTTCCTTCTAAAGCTGAGCTGGTTTCACACACTGTCCAGGGAAAGAATTTCCCATTACTGGCTTACTAATGACATGTAAAAATAATTAATATATGGCACAACAGCAAATAATGGGCATAGTACAAAAAAGGTTTATGTGAAAACAAAATTTGTGTATGCCACATTAAACCTCCTTTCACTCCACCCAGCAGGAGGGAAATGCCCAGGTCAGGTCCAACTTTCGTTCCACGTTTAAATGATTTAGTCAATATCTGACAACAAACTTATCATCTAATTATTATTTAAAGCATTTATTTTGTGATTTTGTGTACTCCCAGCAGGCTTGAATCACTCTTTAATTATTAAGTCGTTAAATGACAAGTGGTGTCTAACCCTCTGGAAAGGTCACACATCAAAGCAAGTCCTTCCTCCCACAGCGTGTCAGCTGGAGGCACACGTCAGTGCCCATCGTCTGATTGAAAAGCTCCATCACCAAACGCCTGTCACACTTGAAAACCCAAACAAACTTTGGAAGAGCAGCTCTCCAAACGCTACGGTGCAGCCTGAAATGGCTTTCCAGCCCAGCAGTCAGAGAACCATAGAATCATAGAATTTTCTGGGTTGGAAGGGGCCTTTGAGATCATCTAGTCCAACCATCAACCTAACTCTGATAAAACCCACCACTAAACCATGTCTCTAAGCACTATGTCAACCCGGCTTTTAAATACCTCCAGGGATGGTGCCTCAACCACTGCCCTGGGCAGCCCAGTCCAAGGCTTAATAACCCCTTCAGTGGAAAAAAATTTCCTAATCTCCAATCTGAACCTCCCCTGGGGCAACTTGGGGCTGTTTCCTCTTGTCCCATGGCCTGTTCCTTGGGAGAAGAGACCGACCCCCCCTGGCTACCCCCTCCTTTCAGGGAGTTGGAGAGAGTGAGAAGGTCTCCCCTCAGCCTCCTTTTCTCCAGGCTGAACACCCTCAGCCTCTCCTCACAAGGCTTGTGCTCCAGACCCCTCACCAGCTCCGTTGCCCTTCTCTGGACACGCTCCAGCACCTCCTCGTACCTCAGAGAAAAGCACAAACCTGAGAGCCCTGAATGGTTCCCAGCATCCACACCTTCCCCACGCAGGCACCGCACTTTCGCTACTTCTTGTTTAGACTCGTGTCTGTCAAGTTCTGCTGAGCCCTAAAAAGCAAACAAACAGTCAAACGCTATTTCACGGTGTAATTTAGTGTGTGTTCAACTCCATCAATACAAACGGGTTTTCATAACAGTTATATGTCACCTGATGGAAGCACGTTGCGCTCTTAACTCATAGATCTGAAATTATTATCATGATTATTACGTCTTGGAGAGCATCAACAAAGTATTAAGTGCTTTACAGTGATGCTTTAGACCTCAGTGCCCCGGGCTGCCCAACAAAGGGCACGGCACGCAGGTGTTGGAGCAGGGAGGGCCATGAGAACCTGAGCGAGTGAGCCACGAGGCTCCGGCGACCTTCCCTCCCTTGCCCGGCTTTGATCTCGGCTGGTGCCTTCCTGCCACTCAGCTTTCCCTCAGGAAACTGATTTTCGGGGCTTGTGGGTAGGGATTGGCTGTCTAGAGACAGGCCAATTAAACAGTTTTCTGTACATTTTTTTCATTCTCAGCTGTTGGGTTTCATTACGTTAAAGCGATGGGTGATGTATTTCTCATTTACTCCTTATTATAAATTCCGTGCCCACATTTGTAGCCGAAATGTACTGTGATAGAAACAGGGATCCAATAAAATTGTTCATAAGCTATTGCGAAATGGGGAGTAGATATCTAAATGAAACTTCATGGAATAAAAACACTGGAAAAGAAGCTCAGCGTATCAAACCCCTTTAATTAAAGCTATCTGGTTAATTAAATAAAGGGAATATCCTATATTGTCACTGAGCTGAACACCAGATTGTGTCTGGTCACAGCACCTTTCCAGGCTGTAGAAGACCTTGTCCGCTTGGGCCTTGCTTTTAGTCATCAATTAAAAGAGAAGTTGGGTGGTTTTTTTCAGTGAAAGACTTTCCAGCCTTTAATAGATCTGGTTTTGAAGCAAATTCAACTAAGGGAAGTTACAGAAAGGCTCCCTCTGCACACACAGGGAAGGGTCCTGCTTCCAAAATGCAGCCGATCCCTCTGGGCTCCTGGCCAGAGACTCCTTGGGGAAATCTCCTTTAGCAGGAAACAAATATTAGGCAGAAATTTTTTCCTGTGAGGGTGGTGAGAGCCTGGCCCAGGTTGCCCAGAGAAGCTGTGGCTGCCCCATCCCTGGAGGGGTTCAAGGCCAGGTTGGAGGGGGCTTGGAGCAACCTGCTCTGGTGGGAGGTGTCCCTGCCCAGGGCAGGGGGTTGGAACTAGATGATCTCTAAGGTCTCTTCCAACCCGAACCATTCTATGATTCTATGATTCTATAAATATCTTTCTCATTGTGTCTTGGTGACTTTTAAAACACTTGAGCCTGAAATTCTTATCAGGTGAATTGCAGTTTTGCCCGTGCTTATTTTTAAAACAGTGCATATTCCTGTCCATTTCTTAACGTAAAAAAGGGGGTTTTGCATTCCCTGATTTCCCTCCAGGGACTGAGAACAAATCCCTGTCCTTGAAATCATCAATAATGGGAGTTTTTTCCTGACCTGAACAGCACGAGGACTTTATCATTGAAGATAAAGTGGAGCATCCTCCAAGCTCATTTTAAATTTTGTGCTGGAGAGGTCGCCCCTGGCCTCTGCACCGACACCAGGCGGAGGCCGTGGAAGGTTCTGCGGCACCAACAGGAGACCCCAATTCTGCGGGAATCATCACGGATTCACAGTGATCTCAGCAGGAAGCCGGGATTTCAGACCAACACCTCTCCTCAGCACTCGGAAGTTCCATCCAGTTCCTACTAAAGTCAACAGACACCGATTTCCTTCTGACACACTTGCTGTGGACAGCATTTTTTGATAAGCAGAAGGATATCGCAGATGAAGACACCTTTCCATCACACATTCATTTATTCCATAGGGCTGGAGGGTTTTTTCTCTCCCTTCTATTACACTTTATGATTGACATTGCAGTTACACATGAAAGGGTCTTTCCTGAAGGTCCATGGGAAGGAATTAACTTCCCGGGACCAGCTTCTGGTTTTGGTGCCCCCCTGGAATCCCACTGACAGAAGCAGAGCCTCCCCCAGGCAGAGACAGGGGAGCAAGAAAAGGCAGGGGACGTCCTGTGTGTGGGAGGTCTGAACGGAGACTACGTGACCTTGGTGCCCCTTCCAGCATCACGTTCTCTATCAATCATGTGCAGCTCAAAAATAATCTTGCATTCAATTCCCAGTGCCAATCACACACAGTGACAGGGATGATTTTTTTTTTTTAAAGAGTTATCAATACGGTGATATTTAAAATATCTCCCCTGAATTCCATAAAAAAGCAAGCTTTTAATCTGCATTAACAACCGTGGCTGAAAAAATGTGTGTTACTAAAGTGCCACCTGCTGTACAGAGTAAAACACAGACTCACAGAATCATAGAATTGTCCAGGTTGGAAGGGACCTTTCACATCATCCAATCCAACCATCAGCCTAACTCTGACAAAAACCATCACTAAACCATGTCTCTAAGCACTATGTCAACCTGTCTTTTAAATCCCTCTGGGGATGGTGCCTCAACCACTGCCCTGGGCAGCCCAGTCCAAGGCTTAATAACCCCTTCAGTGGAAAAAAATTTCCTAATCTCCAATCTGAACCTCCCCTGGGGCAACTTGAGGCCGTTTCCTCTTGTCCCATGGCCTGTTCCTTGGGAGAAGAGACCGACCCCCCCTGGCTACCCCCTCCTTTCAGGGAGTTGGAGAGAGTGAGAAGGTCTCCCCTCAGCCTCTTTTTCTCCAGGCTGAACACCCCCAGCTCCCTCAGCCGCTCCTCACAAGGCTTGTGCTCCAGACCCCTCACCAGCTCTGTTGCCCTTCTCTGGACATGCTCCAGCACCTCAGAGTCTTTTTTTGTGGTGAGGGGCCCAAAACTGGACCCAGCACTCAAGGTGGGGCCTCACCAGTGCATGGGAGGAGAGACAGGAGTGAATCCTCTGGGCAG
Organism: Calidris pygmaea; assembly: GCA_003697955.1. Classification (NCBI taxonomy): domain Eukaryota; kingdom Metazoa; phylum Chordata; class Aves; order Charadriiformes; family Scolopacidae; genus Calidris; species Calidris pygmaea. The sequence goes on from QJSC01011266.1 coordinate 1,028,478, forward strand.
CACCAGTGGACAGCCACTGCCTTCTCCAGCTCCTCCATTTGCTTCCTTTTAAAGACCTGTGCCGACAAGGTGACCAAAGAAGATTTGTTGCCATCTACTGCAGCGTTCTCCAATTCTCACTTAAGCTGAGATTTTTTATTCAGCACCATTGAGAAGTGCCATTTGGAGGAAAAAAACTGGTAAGGGAGGTGTTTAATTTTGCGCTGCCCGCCTGTGAAGTGCCAGCTCTGGGCCAGGCCGGGGACACAAACTCAAGGTGTTTTAGTCCCGACCCGTGAGTGGTGCAGGAGCCACACAGCCACCATCTCCTCTTCACCTAGTACTTCCCCCTCCTCCTTCCACTTCTGGAGCAGAGAATAAAAAACAGGTTTTTCACTGCCCTTGTTCGAAATCCCAGCACATCCCTTCACCTGGGACCTTCTCTGCCTGCAGGAAAATGCAGGTTTAGTCCTTTCTGATTGTCTTGTAACTGGCAGTTTGTATAGAGCCCTCTGCTGCAGGCAAGCCAGCCCACCCAACACATTCTTCCAGTGTCCTCACGCTGCTTTACACTTTTTATAAACAAATAGCAGTAACACTGCCACCTTGCCTCATGGACTGGAGAGCGGAGGAGATAAAAACCAGTCCCCTCACCACATCCCAGACGATATTTCCACAGGGTGTGGGAGGGTAAGGGAACAAAATCCGGCAGGGAAGTAACATTTGCTATCAATAAGCAGGTTGCACGTACTTGATTAGGGAACACGGGTGAACCCCAGCGCAGCAGATCTTGCCAGGTCGTTACCAGCCCCAAGGGACAGAGCTGGAGGGGGGCTGAAGAGGAGCCACCAGCCCCGGGCACTGGCCACAGGCAGGGAATGGTGGCCAACGGCCTGCGGCTGGAGCAGGCCCCAGCAAACCACCAAAGCGGGGTTTAGTCATAATCTAAATAGTATTTTTTTAAAATAATGGATTTACTTGAACACTCCAGCGTTAATATTTATGGCGATGCCCTGCCTTGTTCCCATTTAAAAGCCTCTGTACGTTCTGACAGGGATTTCCCTAAGGCCCTCACACTGAGAGGCCAGTCTGAACCTTGTGTGCTCTCTGCTCTGTGGAAATGAGGCCTTATTTCATTTCTTCTTCATTATGTATCACAGTTTCTCTCTTTTACTGAAGGTGTACACGCAGGAATTGGCCGTCAGGCTTTCCTCTCGACGAGCCCGGGCGGTTTTGTTCCTGCAACGGTGGGGTGACAGAGCCAGAGCGCTGGGGTGACAGACCCACAGCGACAGCTGGAGGAAAATAAGCTGCCATGAATAAACGGGCTCCTCTAGGAGCGGCTGTCGCCCTTCCAACGCTGCCGCCGGCCCCACACCCGCCCTTTCCCCTCAGGCGCAGCCCGCCCATGGCGCCCGCCGCCGGAGCGCACTGCGCATGCGCCGCCGCCCCCCCGCCCTCCGCCCCGCTAGGGGGCGCGCGTCCTCGGCGCCCTCTCCGCGCGGCCGGGCTGAGGCGGCCGAGCCGCTGCCTGACCAGAAATGCCGCCGGGCGGCGGCGGCGCTGGCTGAGGCAGCGGGGCGCAGGCGCGGCGGGCAGCCCGCCCGGCGCAGGGCCCCGGTCCTCTCCCGCGGCGGCGGCGGCGGCGCTCGGCTCGGCGGGGCCCAAGATGTCGACCAAGAATTTCCGCGTGAGCGACGGGGACTGGATCTGCCCCGACAAGAAGTGAGCGTGGGCCCGGCCGCCGCGGGGCCCGGGCTGCGGCTCCGGGCGGGACGGTCCCGCGGGGCAGCGCCAGGGACGGGCGGCCCCGGGGAGCCGCCGCCGCAGGGTCCCGGGGGGTCGCCGGGCCGGGCCGGGCTTCTCTGGAGGGTCTCGCCGCTCCCGGCCCCCGTCGTGCTGCCGGCCCGGCACCGGCCCGCCCCGGGGCCGGGCACGGCCCCAGAAGCTTCGTGTTGTAATTCGGAACGAATTCCGTTTGAAATGAAAGGCGTTTTTCTTCAGATCTCAGGTTTCCCCGCCGTTCCGCTAACGAGCGTCCGCCTTCTCTTTCTATTTGCAGATGTGGGAATGTTAACTTTGCTAGAAGAACCAGCTGCAACAGATGTGGGAGAGGTGAGTGCCCGAGGTGACACGTCTTTTTCTCCTCGTCCGTTTCTGCCTTTTTAAAAGCACGTTAAACCTTCTTAATGAATAAACCATAAAGCAAGGTGTTTGAGAACCGCTTGTTTCCTTCTCTCTTCCAGAAAAAACCACAGAAGCCAAAATGATGAAAGCTGGAGGGACTGAAATAGGGAAGACCCTCGCCGAGAAGAGTCGTGGCCTCTTCAGTGCCAACGACTGGCAGTGTAAAACGTACGCCCTTCTTAAAAATACAGCGTTCCCTTAGAGCCAGGCAGCCTGTCTGCGGCGCGGCACGTCCTTGTGTCGCTGTAAACTCACGTGTGCTGAGGGGAGAGGCGATGGGAGCTCGGGGCTGCTCCCCCAGGAGGGGTTTGCTGGGAGGAGAGCCTTCCGTTTTGTTGGCTGGACAGCAGTTACTTAATTAACGTCACTGAAAAAAAGATTTAAGAGTAGAAAGGTAAAAGTTGAGGGTTCTTCTCCTGTTAAGCCGAGACGCTTCTCAGGCTGGGAGGAAGCGCGTAGATGGAAGCGATGCCGTCGTTGCAGTGTGACATCTTAGTGTTAACCTTTGCGAAGTATTTAAAGAGTACAGTTTGGCACAAAGTTAAATTCCAGGGTGTTTCTCCAGGCCGTGAATGGAGAGTATTGAGACCTAAATTAGAAAAGGAATGCTCTAATGAAATGCTTGGATTTTTGGAAGGTGCTTTCGGGTTTTGTGGAGCACTTCTAAGGGTTCTAGCCTTTGCAGATGGTGAGGTGGTGATGCCGTGAGGGGCGGGTGATGCTGTAGCCAAGCGGTGGTGGGTGAGGATGGTGCCTCGCCAGCCTTACTCCCATGGGCACAGCTTCCTTAACTCCTCTCAGCTGTGAATGCCACGGGTGGAGAGACGTGAGGAGTTTCAAGGCTTCCTATGTCATTTTGCTTCTGTTTACTCCTCTGCCTCCCTGCCTGGTGATTTCACTTCTCCCCCTTGGATTTCTCCAGCGTGGGCGTCTTCCGTCACCCCGAGCTGGTGGAACACCCACGGACTCTCTTGCTGGTTGTTGGCCTTGGGGTTAATTGCGCTGTACTTGTCTCTGCAGCTCACTGCCAAAGCTTGCCAGATACATTTTTATGATTATTTTAAAGAGTTTTCTGAACACTTAAGCTTTTTGATCTCTTTTGATCTGAAATAAGATGTTTCTTTTTTTTTTTTTTCTGTTGTGTTCTTTTCGCCCATGAAGGTGTGGTAACGTGAACTGGGCCAGGAGATCTGAGTGCAACATGTGTAACACTCCCAAGTACGCGAAATTGGAGGAGAGGACAGGTAAGATGCACGTGGTTTTGAAATACTCCTGTAAGAAAACTTCTTTTTATAAATCCCAATGCGATTCGATTAAAGGGACCGTTTTCACAGCAGAACTAGTGAAGTTGAATGATCTTCCATATAAATGTCTAGGTTCTTAGACTTGATTCCCTTTAGTAGTGTGTAAAGTACGTGATGTTTTCCCTCGGAAAGTCAAGGAATATTCAGCTTTCACTGTTGATTTTGATACTCAGGCGTTTGGAAGGAGAAACACAAGACTTTATTAAACTCCAGAAGGTCTGGTGTATAAATAGAGCCCGTCTGGAGAGCACCCGGCAGTCAGAAGAGCGGGGTTTGAGGGCTGTATAAATTAGAGTGTTATCTCTTAATGAGGTCTGAGGTTTGGCCACACTGTGACGCATTTCAAGTTGCTGCTGCATTAGGAATGAGCCTGGCAGTAACTAGAACAGAGGATTTCCTTACAGCACCCGCCTGACTGTTGGTACTGTCACCGCTGCACCTGGGATCAGAATCTAATACCTCGTGTAACACCGGGGCACGTGAAAAAGAAGCAGGGGGAAGAGCATAGAGCTTATCATTCAAAAGGAAAAACAATACTTCTAATATTCTTGTTTAATGCTGTAAGAATATTAGAGAGTAATATTTAATTATGTTTCATATATTTACATATCTTGACTAATTAATTAATTTTTCAAGTTCTGCTGTCCTTCGGAGTAGATTGGCAGCCACGTTGCACCCACTTGCAGTAAATTACAAAGTCAGCCGGAGTTAAAACAAGCCGTTAGAGTTTGCCACTCACAGGATAAAAAGGAATAGAAAGATTCTCAAGGCAAATCCTGGCAGTTGCACAATTCCGTGGTTTTATTCCTGTTGCTCCCTGAGGTGTGTGTACACCGAAGGCTTCCAGAACCTCTGCAAAGGCTTGTTCTCATCTCTGCGCTCGACGTGGCTGAGTTGAGTGCCGCTCAAGAGATTGTCTTGTTTTGCCTCTTTTTCAAGGCTACGGAGGAGGATTTAATGAACGAGAGAACGTTGAGTACATAGAACGCGAGGAGTCGGACGGGGAGTACGATGAGGTAAGAGCAGGGACACGTGTCGCTCTGGGACATGCGGATTTTGGGATAGGCACATTTGATGTCCTTACAGGGAGAAGCACTGCTCAGGGACACATCGGGTGCAGCTCCGGCAAATTCGCATTTCCATTCATCTCATCTGTGGGTACTAATTGTACAAAGACAAGCATCTTTTTAGAAAGTTTCTTGTTGCTAATTGATGATACTTCCCCTTCCCTTTGAGAAATACCTTATTTGAATTTGCTGTGTATTTATTTTCTCATCAAAGTTTTCTCAAAAAAAAAAAAAAATGCAGTTGGCAATGACTTTTGATGAAATCCTGTTCTAATGGAATGAAATTTCTCAGTTTGGACGCAAAAAGAAGAAGTACAGAGGGAAGCCGGTGGGTCCTGCCTCTATCCTGAAGGAGGTAGAAGACAAGGAATCTGAAGGGGAAGATGAGGAGGATGAGGATGAAGATCTCTCCAAATATAAATTAGATGAGGTAGTGTTTTTGGGTTTCTTTCCAGCAGTTATTTTTTCATTATTCCTGCGGTGCTGTTTAGTAGGTGAGGTTTGGTGTGTGCTTCTGGCTGCCTTTGGAGCAGCGTAGAGGGGTAGCTGTCAGAATAACGGTGCCTGCAGCCTCTGTAGAGCATATGAACAAGCTCGCTCTTTCCAAATACCTGCATTCAAAGATGTGTAATTTTTTTCAACCACAAAAAATTGGAAGCTTATCTGAGATCAGAATCCAAAATTTTGAGATCTTTACTTGGAACCTTTGTGTATGGTTACCATATAAAGGGAACGTTCTTGCATTTTATTCTTTACCTTTCAAAACTACATCAGATTTATTTTTTATACAATGAAATAAAATATTCAGAGATTTATTATTTTTTTTTCATTTTTCCTGAAATGCAGGACCATCACATATTGGACTGTCCTCATCTTTGACACCGGTCCTGCAGGGCCATGCCTATATTCTTATTTTTAACCCTGCACATGAAACCCGTCCCTGCAGGATTATGCTGGGGTTATAGATTTTGGGTCTCAAAACAATTCCAGGCACTCACTTAAAGCAACTGATCAAAATGAATGTCTGTATTTTCATTGTTTTCATTAAATAACAAAAAATGGGAGTTCGGATGGGGGTTTTGTGGGCTTTTTAATACTTTGCTTTAAAATAAATTTTCAGTCACTCTTTACTCTTTAACGCTTTTGCATCTCATTAAATGCACTAATGAGTATTTTCAAAGGTTGAAAAAAAGCACAAAATAAACCGTAGAATAAGTAAAAAAACACTGAAGAAAACAGTCAAAGTATTTCTTAGGGATTTCTTAGGGATTTTTGGTATGTCTGTGTTTTTTCAGGATGAGGATGAAGATGACGCTGACCTCTCCAAATACAATCTGGATGCCAGTGAGGAAGAGGACACTAATAAGAAAAAGAAATCCAATAGGCGCAGTCGCTCTAAGTCTCGATCTTCCCACTCCCGATCTTCATCACGCTCATCCTCTCATTCGAGCTCAAGGTCTAGGTCCAGGTAAACGGGTACAGGTCAAGGGTAACGCCAGGCAAAATGTCAGTATCTAACTTCTTTATTTACTTTTTTTTTTCTTGATTTCTGTACAGTTCTAGTTTCATAATGTTAACAGTTCTGTGCACAGAGTTTACGTAGGGGGATAATGCGCTGCTCTAACCTGTGGCTCATTAGCGGGGGTGCTTCCTGTGGCTTGTTTAGTAAATTTAAGCTGATATTTAAATTGAATCCTTGAGTTTGATGTCAAGGTGTGGTGGCCTGTATGTAGTTCAGCAGGTGAACTTTCTTTGGCCACGTTGAGTCAATTGTTGAGCAGAGAGGCAGAAGGGCGCTGTGGTTAGAGCGGGAGGAGAGGTGGAGGTGACGCAGTCCAGGTGGATGCAGTGGAAGGATGGAATGGCAAATACCCTGGAAATAACGGCAAGAAACTTGAACTCCATTTGGCGAGGAGCAAAGCTTTCTGTGGCAATGTGTCAGAATAATGCTTTATTTAATCTGCTTTATTTATAAACCATTTTATGGTTTATATTGATCATGAGACCGCAAAAAAGATCTACTGGGTAGATTTAAGATCTTGCATTATTATTTAAATTCAGTAATATCTGAACAATTCAATTAATGTTTTGTAATCACATGATATAAACCATGTTGCAGTTTTTTAGCTGCCTTGCAACTAACACAGGGGTGGTACCGACAGGTTTAAGGCCTCAGGTCGGTACTGCCTTCTACATAAAGTTCATATATGTAGTGTTCAAGTTTCTTCTCATCTTCCTGACTATGTGACTGCCCCTCTCTGCTCTCTCTGCCCAAGTTCCTCAGACCCTCCTACTAACTGGATGTCAGACACCCCCTCTGCTCTCTCCTTCTCCCCATCACTCTTCTGCTTTTTTTTATGCTGCCTTTTCCAAGAAAAATCCTGTTTTTTCTCAACACCTATTGTGAGCCTCCCCCTGCCTTCTCCTGAGCACTGCATTTCCTGTGGGATTCCAGGGGGGAGCACTAAGGGAATCCCAGGGACTGAGCTGAGCAGCCAGCAGCAATTTCTGCCAATGCTTTTGTTTCACACACTAAAATGAAAAAGATGTGGTAACAGTATAAACTGGGAGATTGACAGCATGAATAATAATACATTTTTCCTGAAAAGATTATCAGAATTTGATTGCAATGCCTTCTTTTTATGATGGTTACTGCAAGTCCACTATCATTTTTACATATCTCTTGTGGTTTGTGCTTTAAAGAAAATCCATCAACGTGAAAAAATTGAAAGCAATTTTGACTAGTTGCAAGTAGTGTTAGAGATGTCTGTATTTTAGCTGAGAATGAGCTACTACTTAACTTTTAATGGAGGGGAAAATCTTTACAAAAACTTGGAAGTGCTTTCAAAATGCTAAATGCTTGCGTGAGCTGACTTGGGGGCGATTTGAGCTGGCTGGGTCTGAGCCTCTGCTCTGCAAAGAAGTGGATGGGTTTTAAGTTAAAGCACAAATGAGAAGCGAAGGCATTGATTTCATGAAGTAGGTCACAGAGAGGCAGTTGTTGCAGTTTGCCAAGTAACCGCAGTCCTGCTTGGTTTTTGTGCTCTGTTTTAGGAAATGTAATAAAAAGCTGACTTTAGAAATTTTTTTTAATGGAGCATCTTACTATGTTAATGTTTCTGGTTTAAATTGTGCTACAGTGATGCTGGGGGGGTAGGAGGAAATGGTCACTTCTGTAGTGACTCTGGGCGAGGTGGTGGTGTGCGTTACCGTCTCTGCTGCCAACAGCAGCAGTCTTTCTGCTAAACCCAAGTCAGACACTGGAAAAAAAATTATCTTCCGTGTTGTTTCAGGTCCCATTCAAGAAGTTCTTCCAGTTCCAGATCAAGATCTCGCTCCAGTTCCAGAGAGCACTCTAGATCTCGTGGGTCGAAATCAAGGTGAATGAGGTAGCGCTCTCTCCTTGCAGAGAGGAAAAAACAAGGGCAGAAGAACCAAGCGCTTGTTGATTTCATCGTAAAATTGTGCCGGTCAAAACCCATTAACTCGTTTTTATCTTGGAAGTCAGAATTCCCGGGGGCTCCGCGCGAGGTTGTTGCCACCACAGATGTGTTTCTTGAGAATGCGAGGTTTTGGTTGAAGAGTTTGAGTCTGACCTAAGCTAGACAGATGAGCGGACGCCACATCCTCGCTGGGAAGGAAGAAGGATTTGAATGCATGTTTGCTTGCTTCACTCATTTTTGCTGGTTTGACCGTTTCCACTCGGGCTACTCGATGAGAACGTTAGAAAATACGCTCTCTTCTGGTTTGGCATTAGCGATAACCTATTGAATGTGTCTAACTTGCAGCAGATAGAGCTGCCATTACCTTTATCAATGTATAAAAATGTTGATAGTAAACTGGGTGAGAAGCTGACAGGAGTTTGAGGTGGCTGGTGGCTTTTTAGAGTGCCTATTGAGCTGTGCAGGGGAGAGTAAGAAAATCATTCCTTGGGGTGCGCTGGCAGAGGCACCCCGGTGGCAGGACTTTCCTTTGCCATGGAAGGAAGAACAGAGAGGTTTAAACTGTAAAGAAGGGAGTTTGAGCTGGGAAGACCTATTGGTGGCAGAAACGTGCCGTGGATTGTCACGCAAGGGGCAGTGCCAGATAGAATCCGAGGTTTTTGAGGAAGAAGGGGCTTGTGCCCCCAGTAGATGCTGGAGGGACTCATCAGACAAGCTGGGTTATTTGCCGGTGCTGCTGGCGCAAAATAAGAGCGTTTTTGTTATTTATGATGAGAACCCTGAAAATATTCTACCACCAACATCCACTGTGGTGTTGGGTGTTTCATTTTAAATATCTATCTTACTGAAAAATGTCCCATTAGTTGTTTTTACAGAATTTTGGAATTACAGTTTAGGACTTCTTAGCTCTATTACTTTTTCCACAAGTGTTTTTTCCTTGGTTGTTTTAGATAACCCAAGAGAGTTTTGAGTGCTTGTAAGTGAAGCTGGTTAATTATTTTTTTTAAATGCCAGAGCGACTGTATTCTAAGAGGCTTTTTTAAAATATTTTGCTTGTGGGGGGTCTTACACTCCACCCAAATTTATTTCGAGATTTGTAAATACACCTTCTCAGGGTTTTTACTATTCTAGCAAGACAGATGTTAGTTTACAAATTTCCAATGTGAAATAGCCGTTAATGTGTGGTTTCAAGCCATTGTGCTGTGTGGGGAAGGTCCTTAACAGGCTGCTTCCCATCCTCGTCTCCCATCACTCCCTTGCCAAAAAGCTTCGTTCTGGTAAATGCTGGAAAGAGCTTTCTAAGCCACTGGTGGGCTCGATAGCAAGGAACACTATTTTAGCAAAATTTATTAAGAGAATTACCTCGGCAGTAGAAGTCTTTATTGGCAGATAACTAAGGAGTAAGTATTAAAGCACCCACAGATTTATCTGATAAAACACTGATGGCAGTATAGTAGTGAGCATTCAGGAAAACTGTCTCTCTTTGTTCTTTCTTTGTTCGTGCTAAGTTATACCAGAATTAAATCTGATTTATTTCTTAATCAATAAAGATCCAGCTCCAGGTCCTACAGGGGGTCTTCCACCCCAAGAAAAAGGTCTTACTCAAGCTCTCGTTCGTCATCTTCCCCCGAGAGAAGCAAGAAGCGAAGTCGTTCTAGATCTTCTTCATCTGGTGATCGCAAAAAAAGACGATCGAGATCACGGTCACCCGAAAGGTTTGGGTTTATGTAGAATAAGAATGGGTGTATTTAAATGTGTGATTTTTTAATTTTTTTTTTTTCTGAAGGACTGAGATTCTCTGGGAAAGAATTGAATCTGATCAGTTACTCTGATATTAAAAGTAGTTTGCTCACTTTCCCTACTCTTAATCCCTATTTAAACCTCTGTAATTGTCGTTCCCCCCCCCCAGCCCCTGCAATGAATTTTCCTCCTGGTAGAAGTATGTTCTGTAGAAAGACCTGGGTCTTTCAGTGTCTGAAAGCGTTAACATGTATACATTAGTGATTTATTTGCATAAGTAAAGATTGCATTTAGAAATTGTACCCTACTTTCAGTATTAAACTTAAGTTTTTAGTATTAAATTTACATTCCTGAGCTTAAAGTGGTTTAAAGTTATTTCTATATTCTTATAAGGCCCCTATCAGATATACTTGGCTTCCAGCTATTGTATGATACAGACTGCTCAAAGTGGATGCTAAAATTAATTGCAACTTATTTCTTTGCATGCTTTCTCCATTTATATCTTGCAGACGCCGCAGATCATCATCTGGATCTTCCCATTCTGGTTCCCGTACAAGTTCTAAAAAGAAATAATGTATTAAAGCTCACATTAAAAAAAAACAAAAAAACAAAAAAACAACAAAACAAAAAAAATCCAGTCAGTGCATGAGACATTTTTAAGAAGTTGGTGTCTTACTTGGTCAGAAGTGCTGAATCTGCTAGTAGAGGTGCATGTCTGTCCTTGCTTTCTGGAAAACTGCAGCTTTGTTCATTCATCAAACAAAAAGTGAGGTAGCATTTTAAGCCATAAACCCCCCCCAGAGGAGGTTGTGAAGTTTTCTTATTTGAGTAAGGGTTTTTTTTATTATTTTGAAAGACTCAGTTACTCGATTCCCGGCTCTCTTACACCTGTGAGCGGGCACAGGTTGGATCTGATCTGATGCAACTCTGCTCTTCACGTGAGGAGTTCAGAGGAGTATCTGGGGAATACAGAACCCGTGAGCTTTCCGCACCCAACTCCTGCGCTTCTTGCTGCAGCTCCCGTGGGACCACGACAGATAGGTGTAGCTGTAGGGCTGGTGCTACCCCTCAGGTGACAGTAGTGAGTGCTTAGGTCCAATGATTTTTTTATTTGAAAGTGAAAGTGTAGCTGGATTCCTCTCTTTCTCTAGCCATGCTCGGTGCAGAATAGCTATTAGGTACCCAGTCCCTGGCAGGGTTCTGTAGAGCGTGAATTCGACTCCATTCCTTCCAAGCGGAGATGTTTGAGACGTTGGGCACTCTCTGCTCCGGTGCCCGACACTGTAGGAACAATTTGCTGCCCCCAGCGGAGTGGGGACTGTCACACGCAGGGACCCCGGGCTCTGCCGTCCTTTCTGGGCAGAGCATCCCATAGGAACCGCCCTTGAGCTGGAGGAATATGGAAGTAGCTTCTTGGAATCAAGTGACGCTTCTGCAGGCCACCTGTAGAGTTCATTTTGGGGCTGACTAAAATTTTCCAGGTATCTGAATTTTATTTATATTTGAAAATGAAAATTAATAAACTGTGTAGAAAGTTCTGACAGCTGAAATGTGTTCTTCACCAGTCATTCTTTTTTCCCTTAAACATAATTTATGGCTTAAAATGCTGTATTGAATGTGATTTACTAGCAATATTGCGTTAAACTTGGTCTCTCTTGAGCTCCGTTTGGTTAAGAAAGGGTTAAGTCTCTTCAGTGCCATCGCAAGGTAAGTATGGTAAGGAAAATTCTTCTTTTTAAGCAAGCAAACAGCAATAGATCTCTATTGATTTCAGCAGTAAAACTTCCATATTTGACTGCTGCTTTTTTAAACAAACTGCACAAAAACAAACGGAGCAAAATTTAAAGATTACATTCTGCTTTCCTTTTTTTTTTTTTTTTAAGACACTTCTTTTGGACTGGTATATGGAATATAAGCAAAATGTTTTTTGGTGTAGAAATATTTTGATAATCTTTTTGCAGAAAAAAAACCAACAACCCGCTCTGCAGTTTCTTCTTTAATGCTTTCTTTTATAGCTAATTTCAATGCTAAATGTGTGTAGGTTGCACAAGAGCAGGTTAGTCTTGTAACTGTGCCTCTGACAACGTCAAAGTCCAACTACTAAATTGTAAAAATCCGATCTAATAGATGCTATGTTGTTAGCCTTTGGGGTTTTTTCCTTGTGCTTTGTATTAAAATTGTTGCTGTACTTAACAGATGAAAGTTTTTAAATTTAGCAAACGATAGGTGACAGACAAAAGAAAATTATGGTTTCATTTGGCTTAGATAAAATGTACGGCAAAATGATTCTGTAGACAAGTGTAAATAAAACCTGTGAGTCAACCGTGCAGTGAGTGCTTTCTCTTGGAAACTCCAGTAAATCTCTTGCTTTAGCCTGTACTAACAGATTGTGATGTTCTGTGTCACCGCGGTGGGAGAAGGGCAGTATCTCCAAATTACCTGGCTGTACCTGTCATCAGTTTTCCCCTTGTTTCTCGTCTTAAAGTACTGAAAAAAATGTTTTGATTTAAACAGCAGTGGGTTAAAAAGGAGCTTTTACAAAACTTGGAGGTGTTTTCTTCTGCGTGGGTTCCATATCTTTTCAGAAAGTTTTTACAAGAAGCAGGATGTTTAAATTGTTTTGATTCCTTCATTTTAAAATGCAAAGACACAGCGACTGTGGCAGTCCCTGTACACCTGGCATGACACAAATTATCTCTTTTTTTTTCATTACTGAATCAGCAAATAAAGTAGAACTAAACTATTAGAACCAGAACCGGTCCGTGTAGATTAAGCTCAGGCAGCAAAAAGGTGTGGGTTTAGGGTGGGAGGGCATTTGGGGGGGGATTCTCTCCAGTAGCTTCCCAGTACATTTCCCTGTTCGACTAGAAAATACTTCCCTTAGCCTCAGTTTCACCTCTGGGATCAGATAAATTGCTGCCTATAGAAATAAACAGGCATTTCTCTGCAGCTTTATCAAAGATCAGTGTAATTTCTCATGGCCGAGGAGGAAGCGTGGTTAAGTTTGGGGCTAATGTTCTTTTCTGAGAAAAGCTGAACACGTTCATGACTAGTAGCGGAGGTTTTGCGAAGCATTCTTGTGCTTGAAAACTAGAAAGTGACTCTAAACAAAAGCAGACTATGCTTTGATTTTATATAAATTTGGCAACAGGGTAAACACTGCTGAAAAATGTGGGTTTTTTTCTTCAGATAGGTAATAATAAAAAGCATTAAAATGCCCATGCTGGCCTATCTTGACACAAGATTGCATTGTTTCCACACCAGATAACGAACTCCTGTGCGCTCACTGTGACGAAGCACCCGAGATTAAATAGTCGCTGTGTTAGGTCTTGCTTCTCAGTAACCCCCTGAGCTTAAATGCAGTTATAATGAACTGAAAGTTGGCTGTTTTGCCTAGAAATCTGCACCCTCTCGTCTGTGGGAAGTTCCTCTGCCCGGGATCCTCCCGCTGCTGGGGAAGAAACTCTCCAGCTAATTACTGTAATCAATTCCATAGCTATTGGAGCATTAATCAAAATGTTTCACTGGTCATACAATTTTCTGTCTGGAAATCCTTTAACGTACAGGATTTTTTTTGTTCTTTAATCAGAAATAATGGCTAGTAGTGTGTTTTTTTGAGCTTGTTGGGTTTTTTTAAGTATGGAGGTATAGATACTTGTGCAAACTTTTCCAAAATTTGGACATGGGAGTGCCAGGAGGGAATAATGCTCCTATAACAGTGCAGTTATGACAACAGCTTTAAGCAAAGTCCTGCACAATTTACTAACTATGTGTCTTCCCATTATGGAAATGAAAAAAGAAAGCCACTTCAGAAGAAGTGGTTTACACGTGCATTTTAAAAAAGAAAGTTTATAGAGTGCTTCATACTTCAGAAAATGGAGCTAATACTGATTTCTCATAGGGTGGTTGTGGACCCAGACCAGAAATAACGCCCAGCTAAGCCACTAAGGACCATACCACTGCAAAATGACAAATACCAGCAGGGTACCAAATGGGGGCAACAAAAGCTTTCCTTATGATGAGGAGGGCACAGCAGAGCTGTACTGAACTCATGGTGGCTCCAAACCAGTGCATCAATGTCAGGATTAAAAAAGGAAGAAAGGGTATTTTCTCTCACCCTTTTCCAGGCTTTTTCTTGAGGCTTTGTACATCCCAGTTTAATGTGAATATCGTTTCCAGCACTGGACTCCAGTTGCAAATGCCGTCCTGCTGTGTATCTGCACAGGTAAAAGCTGGAGTCCTTCATTTAAGGACAAGTTGCTGTTCATGGTCTAGAAAGTAGAGAATTAATAAGCCATGACTCAATAATTTATAAAGCCAGCCGTAACTTCTCGTATGGTTCTTATTTATGAGAAATGGGGCTCTTCCCCTTTCGTGGTTCAGTCTGTGTGCGCTTAGTCATACAGAGTAAAACCCAGGCTGGGCAGTATTTCAACCTGTGCGTTGCTAATAGCGCTTTTAACCCATGAAACAACTTCTTAGAACTGTTAACTCTGCTCTCATGTGAAGGATGAGTGTATATAGTGCCACATTAGGAATCCCTGCTTGTAGGAATTTACCGGCTAGGTAGCAGTTCAGCTTCCAGCTAGGCAGCGAGGCCCAGCCCCATGCTGCCCGGTTCCCCCGCCATGGCTCCCTGTGGGCAGCCTGAGGGGAGCTGTGCCCGCCATGGCACCCATCATCCCACCTGAGGGGAGCTGTGTCCACCACAGAACCCTGCGGGCTGCCTGAGGGGAGTTGTGCCCGCCGTGGTGCCCCTCAGGCAGCCTGAGGGGACCCATGCCCGCCATGGTACCCTGAGGGGAGCTGTGTCCATTATGATGCTCCCTGGGCAACCTGAGGGAGCCATGCCCGCCACGGCACCCCTTGGGCCGCCAGATGGGAGCCATGCCTGCCATGGCGCCCGTCAGCCCACCTGAGGCTAGCCGTGCCCACCATGGCCCCCTCGGGCAGCCTGACAGGTGCCGTGCTCGCCGTGGCTTCCTGTGAGCCACCCGAGGGGCTCCATGCCCGCCATGGTGCCCGTCGGCCCACCTGAGGGGAGCTGTGCCCGCCATGGCACCCCGCGGGAGCCGTGCCCGCCATGGCGCCTGGTGGGCACCCTGAGGGGAGCCGTGCCCGCTATGGAGCCCATCGGGCAGCCTGAGGGGAGCCGTGCTCGCCATGGCACCTGCCTCGCCGCGTGAGGGAGCCGTTTCCGAGCGGGAGGGAGCCGGAGCCCCGCGGGCCGGCGGGGCCGAGGCGGTGCCGCACCGCCCTCCTCCCTCCCCGGAGGGCGGGCCGGCCCGGCCTCCTCCGCCCGCCCCCCGCCTTATTAGGGCTCCCGCCCGGCCGGGGCTCGTCTTAGCGCTGCCGGCCGCAATGGGAGAGCCCCTCGCCGCCCCTCCGCCGCCCCCGCCGCCGCGGTAGCCCGCCGGGATGAGCCGGCAGTGCCAGGGCGGCCCCAACGGCACGGAGCCCGGCGCCATGCGGCAGCGGGGCAACGGGACGGGGCGGGCGGCGGAGGGCTGCAGCTCGGTCTCGGTGGCGTTCCCGCTGACCATGATGATCACGGGCATCGTGGGCAATGCCCTGGCCATGCTGCTGGTCTCCCGCAGCTACCGGGCCAAGGGGAGCCGGAGGAAGCGGTCCTTCCTGCTGTGCATCGGCTCCCTGGCCATCACCGACCTGCTGGGGCAGCTGCTGACCAGCCCCATCGTCATCTCCGTCTACCTGTCCGACCGCACCTGGGAGGCCGTCGACCCCTCGGGCCACCTCTGCTCCTTCTTTGGCTTCAGCATGACTGTCTTCGGGCTCTGCCCGCTCTTCATCGCCAGCGCCATGGCCGTGGAGAGGACGCTGGCCATCCGCGCGCCCCACTGGTACGCCAGCCACATGAAGACGCGGGTGACCAAGATGGTGCTGCTGGGCATCTGGCTGGCCGTGGTCGCCTTCGCCCTGCTGCCCATCACCGGCCTGGGCCAGTACACGCTGCAGTGGCCGGGTACCTGGTGCTTCATCAGCACCGGCGACAGCCAGCTCACCGGCAGCCTCTTCTTCGCCTCCACCTTCACCGTCCTGGGGCTCCTCTCCCTGGTGGTGACGCTGGCCTGCAACCTGGCCACCATCGAGGCCTTGGTGTCTCGTTGTCGGACCAAAGCCACCACGACGCGCTCCAGCCAGCAGTGGGGACGGATTGCCATGGAGACACTGATCCAGCTCTTGGGGATCATGTGTGTCCTCTCAGCCTGCTGGTCACCGCTGCTGGTAGGTCGCCTTGTCACCCACCATGGGTCACCCCTAGCCTTCTCCCTCCCTGGGGGCAGGCTGGCCCCCAGAGCCGCTGGCCGGGGCTGGGTGGGAGGCACTTGGTGGTTCCGATTCCTCATGGATGGTATGGCCATGAATGGCTGCTGAGGAGAGACAGCAGGGACAGGGATGGAGCCTGGAGGATGTCAGGGATGGAAGGCTGGTAGGAGAGAAGCTGGGAGAGCCAGGGGAGGTAGAACTAGATGATCTTTAAGGTTCCTTCCAACCCAAGCCATTCTGTGATTCTATTATTAGGAGGAAATTCTTTGGTGTGAGGGTGGTGAGAGCCTGGCCCAGGTTGGCCAGAGAAGCTGTGGCTGCCCCATCCCTGGAGGGGTTCAAGGGCAGGTTGGAGGGGGCTTGGAGCAACCTGGTGTGGTGGGAGGTGTCCCTGCCCAGGGCAGGGGGTGGCACTGGGTGGGCTTTAAGGTCCCTTCCAACCCAAACCATTCTACGACTCTATGAAGTCCAAGAGCATAACTAAAGTGCAGTGTAATTGGAAAAATAAGACCAAGGAACCAGAGTGAAGAGGAAGGACGAGGAAGACAAGGGATGATGAGGAAAACAAAGAGTCTTGTACAGAGGAGGAAGGCAGGACACGAGAAGCCGGTGGGTTCAGGAGCAGGACACAGCTCTGCAGCGGGCAGAGAAGGGGCAGGTTTGCAGGGCAGGGAATGGCTGGCACCAGCGGGACGTCAGCCTGGGTTACTCCTGCCTGGCACGTTTTACCTGCTGGCCACCACCACAGGAATCTGAAAGTGAGGGGAACAAGGGGAACCACAGCCTGCTTGTTCCTCATTTGGGGGAATCTGTGGGGAAGTTTATTGAGACCTCACTGTGAAGGAGCCCTGTTCTCCTGGGAAGTGGCCGTTTACCATTGTTTGCTCCCGCCTTGTGGAAAAACTGACTTTGGTGCTTTGTGGAAAAGGTACAGTTTTTGACTTTGCGAGTGCCCTCTGGTTTTTAGTAGATTGCTCACTGTGTGTTATTTACAGCAGTGTTCAGGGCTTTTTGTTCCTGGTGGTTTTATTAAAGGATGCTTGCATTTCTTTCCACTATGCTGTTACTCCTCACTTACAGCCCTTCCTATCCCACTGGGGTAAACCCCTCATGGTTTAGGAGCAGAGGCAGCTGAATCTCCGTCCCTTTCTGCCGTGTGGGAGTCCGGCAGCCCATCTAAAAACGCTCAGCTCATTCTGCTGTCAGAGGATGATTTTTAGAAAGTTTGTACTTGGGATCCCTGAGCAGGAAAGGGCTGAAGCTGCCTGTGGTCATTTGTAACTCAGGTGAAAGCTATTTTGTAGCAGGAGAAGGATTTTTCTTCCTTCCTGTGCTCTGAGAACTCAAGCTCTTGTTAATGGGGCTGTGGCAAGAGAAAAGCTAATGGCCGATGGGGGAGGAGGTAAAAATATAAAGAAAAAAATCAAATTAATCTAGTAATAGTTTCCTTGTAAATTAGTTAAAATGCTATGAAATCTGCGAAACTATAAGTCAGAGGCTGTAAGCTAACTTTCTAGAGATCATTAACAGCTTGTGAGGAAAGAAAACACTGAAAAATTGGTGAGAACTTGAGAGCAAACAGTAACGTTCTGCTCCTCAAATGCCAAGAAGCGTTCAATGTGCTGTGTTACAGAAATGGCTGTTTCTGTGTCCCCGTGCACTGGTGGCCAGTAGCCCCAACACCTGGGCTTACCGGTAGCTTATGTGGGCTGTTAGAGCCCAAGGGGAGACACCAGGATTTTGTTATTTTACAAAGGTTAACTGTTGCATGTTTGTCTGTAATTAAACAGATGAAAAAATTAGCAGACAGTTTTTAAATGAAGGAGGAATGTTTGCCCCTCAGCCCTTGCCTTGGTAGCCCTTGCCTTGGGACGCGGGTTCTGCCCTGCCCTTCGAGGTGGCAGGACCCAGCCTGGTGCCACGGAGCCAGTCCTCGTAGCTTTGAGAGCAAACCCCTGAAATGAGGGACGCCTTTTCTCTTCCTTCAGAACCTGAGTACTCAGAAAAAACAGGGATCCCACTTGGGGGGGTTGCTTCCCGTGGCATGTTTTGACGGAAGGTCAGCTGCCTCCCCGGCAAGGAGCCTGACGCCATGAGCCCAAGGCAGGGCCAGCTGGAGGGACACTTGGCAAGCAGCCCTCTGCAGGCGTTCTGCCATGGTGTGGGGGGCTGCTGCCCCCCGGGGTGACACAGCTGCAACCCAGAGTGGCTTCAGCAGCTCACTTCCCCGTGCTGCTGTGACGCTTGGAAGCGTGTAACTTGTTGTGTGGAGTTGTGCAAAGCTGCTCTGTCGGGTCAGCATGTTCTCCAGGCTTCATATTCTTGAAATCGAGAGCCGTGGCTGCAGGAGCACGTCTATACATGCACTGCAGCATTTTCCATACAGCTACACGGTGGGAATTGGGAATAAGCAGTCAGATTTTTGGGGGAGTGACATTTTCAGTGAAAGCCGGGTTGTAGAACTCATTTAACCTATAGCTGCATCATGTAGCAGTTGTAAGAAATTTAGCTGAAACAGGAATCCATTTTCAGAGGAGATTTTTATTCGTTTGGTTTCTTTTTTTTTAAATCTTAGTTTTACAACTGAGAACTAATGGATTCTGACAACTGTCACTATTAGGTAAACAATGCCCTTTTACACAGACAGTATTTTTAGACTTGATCTGTTGGTGAAAGTGACAAAATCAAATGTGATTTAACAGAAAAGTGGAAGTTGGGAGGGTAGAGGCTGTGCTCTAAAGGGCTTAATGAAGCGTCCTGCATTTTCTCGATCTGTGCTGGATTTGGTAGAGCAGTGCATACGTAACACAGGCCTTGTCTCCTGTTGTGCACTTGGGATCTTACGTGAATTCAGCACGGAGGACCTGGGAAAATGGTCCCCTTAAATAAGTTAGTGCTTTATCATAAGTGGTTTCCAGTTCAGGCCAAGCTTCCATTTATTTTGGTGCTCAGCTGTGGAGCATAACCATTGAACTGAACTGAGAGCAGATTGAAATGAGCCTAAGGTAAGACAGAGGAAGCTATTCCTTGATTGCACAGAGACACCGGTGCAGCACAAACTGGAATTCTCATAATTCCTTTAGAGCTCCAGGCTATGAAATTATTCACTCACAGAGTTGTTTCAAGGCTGTTTAAAGCCAAAATGCTTGGGTGTTCTGCTGCTTTTCCTATTGAAATACTCCTCCTTAACCCTTCAGACAGAAGTTAAATTCAGTCTCCTTTACGGGTATTTTTATTAAAAATATATTCTTTAGTAATATTTTTAGGTATGCAAAACATAGTTATGGAAAGCACCTTCATTTAGGAAAAAAAGACAGGGATACCACTGAGCTGCCAGGAAAATAGCTGGCTCCTTTTCTATGAATCAGTCGCTCTTCCCGCTAGTGTTGCGCTTCCATCTGAGGCTGGAACAGCCACTGGCTTCAAGACCGCCCGGCGTATTGATTGTTCCAGTTTGGCCAAAAGACTGGGTTTTGCTGGACTGTATTTGTCACAAAACAAGGCCACAAAAAAATCAGACCCCATTATGTTGGAATCCCGCTAGACTTTGATGGGACCCTGTCGCGGTTCCCAGCATGATTATCCTTCTGCAAACACATCCTGGTTTGTTCACCATCTGTTACTGCAGATAGCAGCAGTTTCTGCTGGAAAAATATCTTTGGGAAAGTTTTTGTCTTCCCCCCCCACCCCCAACTGCAATGGAAGTTCATTCCAAACACTTTGCAATGTAACGGGGAGGTGCTGGGGAGTCCCCGAGGTGTCACAGGCTGCCCGTGTTAAGCCAGTGGTGATATATCGCAGGGGTGGCTGCAGCTGGAGCCTGTGGAACAACCCCAAAAAAGTCTTGGGTGCCACCATCCAAACTGACTCCAAACACTGTGCAGATGCCACCCAAACCCTGTCTTCTCTTTGGTTGTACATTTGAAAACCAGGGCAGTGAAGGTTTAATGTTAGTATAAAACTACATTCAGTGCTAACACTAAAGTTTTATCTACTATTTGAATAAATACAATTATCAGCTGCTTTACTATATGCATTTCAAGCCATATTTTTTATTGGCATAAATTGTGTAGTTTCATTGGCTTTATTCTACCTGATGCTGTTTCTCTACCTTTTGCAGTCTTTCTTTTAATTTGTTTGGAAGAGCAGCTCAGGCCACGATGAACAGCCTCTAAGGATATCAAACAAATAAAATTTCCAGTAGAGCAATTGCTGGTCCCACAAGTATTCCGGTAAAGGAATATTATGTAATAAAACCCAAAAATAAGCAGCAGTTGTCTGCTTGGAAAATGTATTTTATTAGCCTGGTATTTTGAGGCTCAGTGGGTTTGCTAGCAAAAGAATGAGACAACAGAGTCTGATCTGGGAGGAAGTAATGGGAATACTGGGAATGCCAAACGTGGTGTGGTTTTCCACCGGCTATAAGGTGGGGACAGCATATTTGTGTGGTGCTACCACGTAAGGATGCAGCAGGGCGATGCTGCCGGGCTCCGGCGGGCACAGATGCTGTGGGCAGGGACAGTGTCCCAAACAGCCGGAGGTGGCAGAGGAAGCGGTTGTGGCTGTGTGGCTCCGCTGCACAAGCGGCTGTTTGGTGTGGTCTAGATCTGTATCCACCCCTATTTTTAAAAAGCTCTACCAATGGGTACTTATTTTCATTTTTATTTAAATGAAATGTAGTGGATGGAATCCTCAAGTGCTTCTATTTAAAGAAACAAAACCAATGGTGCTTTGCTGCCGAGCTGCCCTGCCTTCCGGCCTCGGCCGAGTCTTTCCAAGGTCAACACATGGTATTGATCTGGCACCCAGAATATCCTCTTGAATGGAAAAATCCTCCCCCGTAGCCTCTGCTCCTGGTCACTTGCTGTGACTGCCCCAGTTTCTGGGGACAGCAGCAGCCCAGATGGGACCTCTGCTGTGGGAAAGCCGGGGCCGGGATCACGCGGCTCGTGGTGCTGCTGGTGTGGAGTGTCTCACTGCTTTCCAGAGGCTGAAGTCAAGACGTTGGAGAGGGCTGTGGATGAGTAACTGCAAATCTTGTCCCTCGGGCTGTTTCCAGGACTAGCCACCAGTTTGTTTAGTGGCTGGTACCAACAACTGGTGAATTAGCTGTGCATCAGAGCCCGGGTGTGTGTGGGCATCCATCGCCTTGTCACATCAAAACACACAGACCTACTGCACCTCAACCCTGCATGATTTCCAGACAGCAAATTCAGACCATCAAGGTCTTCAGGAAGAGATTTGCAAGCAGAAAAAGGACGTGTGCAGGGGAGGTGAGGTGTTCCACAGGGCTCAGAGGCCGGAGTGTAGCACACAGGCCCTACACCTGGCATCCCAAGCAACAGGTCCACCCAGGGGGGAGACAGTTTGCGCTTCCCTGACATCCTCACATCAGCTCTGCCTTTTTCCTTGCTCTGAAGCACCTGAGAGCTTCACTCTGCATCACAGCCAGGTGTAAGAACACGGGTGTTTTCCCCGTCATAGTCGTTTGGCAGCAAGGTGCACGCCAAGTGCCTTCTCAGAGAGGTTTTTATGGGAAAAAACATTACAATACAAGATCTAATGTAGCTGATCTGCAGAGAGGCAACAAATGCCTCTGAAGTGCTATATCTTTAAGCAGCTGTAGTTGGTACAGAAAGCTCAGGAGAAATCTTTGGACAACAGATACTAATTAGGCCATGGAAAATTATATTTATCTGACATCTTTCCAAATGTGGTTGGTATTTCCCATGGTTATTTGTTAGTATATGACAGCACGGCAGAGGGGACCCTGGCTGGGCTCCTTGGCAGTGCCAGGGCTCTAGGGCAGCCCTTGGTGGCATCCTTCTTGCCTCTCTGGTCTGTAACGTGAGAGTGAAGGTGTCCTTGTGCTTCAAGACTCATGGCATCGATAACTGTAAAGCAAGTTTAGGTCTTCATTTGGAAAATGAGGATGTACTAAGTATTGTTATTTTTGTTGATTGAATCATTATAGGGCAGCCTTCAGTGTATAAGCCTTTTTTAAAAATAGTAAGCCTTGTAGCAACCCGTAAGAGAAATCACAGAATTGGGTCCCCCCTGCTGCCGGTACCGTACCAACAGCACATATTATCACTGACACTTTGAAATGTGAGTGATAAATTACCTTAAAGTACAGATTTTGGGGTGAAAGTATTAATCAAAGCCATCTCTTTGTCTTTTCTGAATATTCTGACCATTGCTGGCCAGTGGTTATGTTCTGACATGTGCCATCCACATAATACCCTTGGCAGGACCCTGTAACCCTAATGCTCCATAACTAGTGTCATAAATTAAGATGCTGCCACGCCTGCTTGCATTTAATCCGAAAAATAAATCAACCTGCGTGTAGCTTTGGGCTCCCGGCCCAGAGCTTGCTGGTCTCTGCTGGGAAGTGGGGGAGACAGCACTTACGGGCACTTCTACGCCTGTGGAGCACTTTGCAGAGTCAATAGTGTCCCTGGGTCATTCCAGCGCGGATGCTGTGGGAAACGGATTCCTAATCCCATCCCTCTGTTCCCCGGGGAGCTGAGCTGGGGGGAGAGGAGGGAACCGAGGTCGGGGTAACACAAATGCAGTCTGCGGCTTTGGATGAAAGAAAAAGCTTTGCTTTCTGTTTTCTTGACTCACAGCCCAAAACACCTTTATTAATCTTTTTCTTTTAATTTGCCTTGGTTCATAAGCAGAATAGCGTACCTTAAAATCAAATTCTAATGTTTAGAAGTCACAGAATGAAACAACTTTAAAAATAGAGGACATTTTTGTATTTCGAATTCTTTTTTCTGACATTTACTGTTCATAACATAATTTTGAAGAGCTCTACCCATCATGAGTTATTCAGCTGCTCCTTGTAATTGCAATAACATGGTAATGGTAAAATGAGTCCCTTTAAGTTAATTTCACCTGGTCAGTCCTTTCACTTTCCAGCCAGGGCCGTCCTGCCCCTCTCGGATGCAGCACACAGCTCTGTGTGGTGGCTGAGGCTGGGAAGCAGCATGTGCTGCCTTGTTGCAGCATGAGATCTATAAATAAATGTGATGGTGGATGAAAGGTATGGTGTTTATCACTCTGATACCGCTCATCGAGAGCTGAGCTGCCCCCAGCGCTCACAGATTTGCTCTGATCACGCTTTGAATCGGGTGAGGGAGGAAAAACATTTCTACATGGGTTTTTTTGCAGTTTGCACACAGTGACATACAGATAACGGGCTTTTAACGTGCATGGTGTTTTCCTCCTGACTTCCCTCAGATAACCATGCTGAAGATGATCTTCAGCCACACATCGTTTGAAAACTGCAAGGGATTCTCGTGGGAAGCCCAGAGCTCAGAACTGCACAAGGAATGCAATTTCTTCCTGACCGCCGTGCGTTTGGCCTCCCTGAACCAGATCCTGGATCCCTGGGTTTACCTGCTGCTCCGGAAGATCCTCCTCCAGAAGTTCTGTCAAGCGGCCAACGCTGTCTCCAAGTGCTCCAACACCGAGTGGAAGGAGAGGTCCATCACCTTGTCGGAGGAAATCCGACGGACAACGGCCTGAGGGAGTGCTGATCCCTTTGTGTGGGAGCTACTTTGGCCAAGGAGTAGTTTTACTGTGAATTGGGGTGTCTGTAGCCTGTTTGCATCTGCGTAAATCGCCAGAAATGGGACTGCTGAGTGGTCTCATAGTGCCAATAATTATTTATCCGATGTGCCAAAAATCCCCAAATACAGAAGGAGGAATTGGTTTTGTTTCTGCATTCTGTTGCGCTTGCCGTTCCTAACTGCAGAATGTGCATATTCTGCATGAGATGCAGGACAGGAGGGTTTGTGTGCCTGAAATAGACTTTGGAGGGAAATTTCTTGCATTAAGGTAGAAAAAATGATTTTTCCAATCAGAGAACACTTGGAGCAGATTCAACAGGTTAAATTACTGAAGAGACCCACTCCTGTATATATTTTAATACTAAGAATATCTACTTCAGAGTCCTTCTTCCTCCTTTTTTTCTGGAGGGACAAGGGGAGAAAGGGGCAAAAAATACAAAGATTAAAGGAAGACAGAGTTAGGAGACGTTATTTGGATTTCAGTGGTTCAAAGCTGAGAAGGCTGCATGGTACCAGTAGTGACACGTCAGCCTTTGGAGACCTGGAGGTAGCACGAGTCTCGTGACATGCGGAGTTTTCCCCATACATACTCATTCTGCGCGGATGCTAAATGAGCTCATCTGCAGAGGAGAAGGAGGAGGATGTAGCATCGGGACAAACAGCACAAGGGAAAAATCTGTGATTTATTTTATTTTTAAATAGCAGCCTGTGAAATTCCCAGGCGTGACGAGGATTGCTGTTTGCAAAGCGCACCATAAAGCTGCTTGGAGCAGACGGAGGGAGCGATAAACAGGTTGTAAGAGGCAGTAAATGTTCTTCTTCCGGTAGATTAATGGCAAAGGTTTACAAAGCCAGAAATACTGTTTTCGTATGAGTTGTTTTAGTTGGAAATGGACGTGTCCAGGAATAAAATGAACATCAGGTGGTATTTAAGCGACGGGAATGCCCCTCAAAACTTCCTCGTTACTAAAATGTCCTACAAAGTGGTCAAAGTAGTACCCCAAAATACTTTATTTCTTCTTTCCTCCAAAAAGACAAATTTGAGAGATATGGCAGCTTTGGGAATTTTTAAAATAAAGCAGACTGGAAGAGGTGGGTTAGTCAGATCTTTCCCCCAAGTAACTTTCAGGTTTGATTAGAAAGCTGAGTTCTAGTCCATTTGGGTCACATCTGAAGTTTATTTTTAAAAGGGCTACATTTTTCCTCGTTTTCTTCACCCTTTTGTGGGTGACAGCCTCTAACACCTTCTGTTTCATGGCCTCTTGGGTGAGATTGGATGCAAATACAGTAAAACACAGTATGTCATATAGATGTGCACCATATGCCATGTGCCATAGGGTATCGAATTCAGGGGCCTTAAAGGCAAATTCCTGCATCTGCTCGGAATTTCTTGCACAGAACCTTTATTTTTACTTCTCTTCCTTCGTTTATAAAAGTCACTACTCAAAACTGGCTCCTCGCTTCCCTTGTTCTGCTGCCGCTGTGTCTCATTTCTTGTCTCCATATCAGAAATAATTAATCAGGCAGCAGAAGCCACTGTTACTTAAATCTAATTTCACCCGGGTGGTGCTTGAGTGTGACCTAAAAGCTCATTTCTGACTTTAGCCCAGGAGCCAGCCTGAACGCACAGCGGCACCTTTCATGAGGCGCTGCCTTTCGTTTACCGGTCCTCATCATCCTCTTCAATTTAATGAGCTCAATTCCTTTTTTGGTTACGGGTTCCCCACATCCCTCAGGCCGGGGGACCCCGGGAGCTGCTGGGCCGTGCCGGAGCCTGCGTGTTGAGGGGCTGCTTGTCCCCCTTCATTTACTAATTAGCACTGGGGGAACACAGTGAAATTAAAATTACCCTCCTTCTGTTTGAGAAAGTGCCTTGCAGGATTCATGCCTTTTTTTTTTTTTTTTTTAAGTTATTTTGGAATATGAGAAGCCCGTTGTGCTGCTCAGAGAGTGGGTATTGTTCGGTTTATGTACTTTAGCTTTTTAAAACAAATAAACAAACCCAGTGGCTTGTAAAAGATGTCGGGGTGACCTTGGCCACAGGACTGAGTCCTTCTTGGTCGGGACATTTCTGAGCGGTGGCACTTGCAGAGCCTGTGGGGGCACTTTTACAGTTGGAAAAAGGTAGTTCTGTCCATCCTTGGGTGCGGGAATATGAAGAAGCTACTTTAAATACCAGAACATGGGGGAGAAAAAACCCTGTCTGCTTTTAATTTGTTTACAGAAAGGGAGTTGAAGCACTATTTGCCAGCCCGGGTTGCCGTGGCTGGAGGAATGCACTTTCAAAAATCAATTCAAAGAGCTTCAGCCTAAATGAAAGCTTTTATTTCCCATTTGTCTCTGAGTGGGAAGGTGTGTTTTTGTTGCATTTCTTGAATGATGCCTTCTATGTGATGTATTTGAATTCCACTACATTAGTAGCATTTCTAATACCGGGGTTAATCTGTTGTGCTTCTGTCGGGGATGTTATGGGAACTGTAGTGTGTGGAGAAATGATTTTGAGATCATTGTTTGCCTTAAAAACCAGCTTGTTTGTGTTACCAAGCCAGTGTGTGCTGTATCCATCAGAATAAACGCTCGGCAGAAAAGCCGGTCTCCGTTTCCTGGGTCACTCCTGCCTGGGACACCATGGCAGGACAATTGGCCAAGGGTGTCCCATAGCAAATGTTCTTTACATAGAACCATAGAATGGTCTGGGTTGGAAGGGACCTTTCAGATCATAGAGTCCAACCACCATCCCAGCACTGCCCAAACCCCCACTGACCCATGTCCCTCAGCACCACCTCTGCCCGGCTTTTAAACACCTCCAGGGATGGTGACTCCACCACTGCCCTGGGCAGCCTCTGCCAAGGCTTCACAACCCTTTTGGGGAAGAAATTTTCCCCCATATCCATCCTAAACCTCCCCTGGGGCAACTTGAGGCCGTTTCCTCTTGTCCCATGGCCTGTTCCTTGGGAGAAGAGACCGACGCCCCCCAGGCTACCCCCTCCTTTCAGGGAGCTGGAGAGAGCGAGAAGGTCTCCCCTCAGCCTCCTCTTCTCCAGGCTGAACACCCCCAGCTCCCTCAGCCGCTCCTCACAAGACTTGTGCTCCAGACCCCTCACCAGCTCCGTTGCCCTTCTCTGGACATGCTCCAGCCCCTCAAGGTCTTTCCTGTCGTGAGGGGCCCAAAACTGGACACAGCACTTGAGGTGGGGCCTCACCAGTGCCCAGTCCAGGGGGACGGTCACTGCCCCAGTCCTGCTGGTCACACTGTTCCTGACACGGGCCAGGATGTTGGTAGCCACCTTGGCCACATTATCTTACTTCGGTTTTTTTTACACTTCAGAAAAGAAACAGGAAAAGACTTTATGCAATTTTCACTTTTCTTGGCTACTGTCCTGAGAGGACACTCTCCTGGAAAAAGGAGATCTGGGTAAAGTGTCCCTGTGTTTGGGACCCAAGGGCAGAGACCTGTTTATGGTGTAAATCAACCTCTTCTGCAGCTGGGGCTCACGGGAACACGCGTATCCTGGAATCTGAGAATCACAGAATGGTTTGGGTTGGAAGGGGCCTTGAAGATCATTTAATTCCACCCCCTGCCCTGGACAGGGACACCTCCCACCACACCAGGTTGCTCCAAGCCCCCTCCAACTTGGCCTTGAACCCCTCCAGGGATGGGGCAGCCACAGCTTCTCTGGCCAACCTGGGCCAGGCTCTCACCACCCTCCCACCAAACAAGTTCTTCCCCACATCTCAGCTCCATCTCCCCTCTTTCAGCTAAAAAACCCTTCCCCCTCCTCCTAGGGCTCCCCTCCCTGACCCAGAGTCCCTCCCCAGCTTTCCTGGAGCCCCTGGAGGGACTGGAAGGGGCTGGAAGGTCTCCCTGGAGCTTTCTCTAGGCTGAAGAACCTCAGCGCTGGTGCTGCTGAGAAATGGGCTTTCTGGGTGCTCAGCCCTCGCCGCAGCCCCGCTCCCAGCACAAGTCCCACACACTGAGGAAAGAACACCTCTCCATCCAGCCTCGGAGCCACAGAGCCTTGAATTTTATCAGCTAATTTGTGCTCAGTTAAAAAAAAAAAAAAAACAAAACAAAACAAAAAAAACAGCAAAGAATCTATGTTAGAAAAAGCAGACTGCAAGAGAGCATTGAAGGCTGTGGAACGATCGTGATGGAACCACAGAAAGCAAATCTATTTTATCTCGAACAGCAGCAGGAAGAACAAGAGCTGATAGGTCTGGTTGCCCAGAGACAGCAGAAAGCTCCCCAAAAAAGCGCTCTGTGAGGAGAAACAGCGTTTTCGAGATGCACAAGTCTCTGCCCAGAGTTACAGGCACTTTGCTGGGATGTAAAGTGCCTTTTCCAGGCTCGACTCCTGCCGGGGCTCCCTGGACGAGGTTTTCACCCAGAGGAAGAGTTGCCCTGGGAGCTGCCCCTGAGCACATCCCTGGGGGACATCCCTCGGGGGGGCAAGCCCTGGGGAAGCCGGTGGTGGTTTCCCACCTGCCCCTCCATCCCTGGTCAGTGAAGGTCTCACGGGAAGGGATTTCTTCCTGCTCTCTCTGAGGTGGTGGCCGAGCCCCAGCTCCTTCCCCTGCCTCACTATTCTGCTGCCGCTTCACTTGAGAACGACCGGTTATAAATTGACCAGCTGCTCCTTTTATCATAGAATCATACAATCATAGAATTGTCTGGGTTGGAAGGGATCCTTCAAAATCATCTAGTCCAACCATCAACCTAACTCTGACAAAAAAATAAATAAGAAATAAGCAATAAAAAAAAAAACAAAAACCCACTAAACCATATTCTTGAGGACCACGTCAACCCGTCTTTCGAACACCTCCAGGGATGGTGCCCCCCACGGTTCCCCAGCGCCACTGCCATGGACACACGCCCGATGATGGTCCTGCTGCACGCCCAGCAGCACTAACGAGGGGTATATTTTAGCCAACGTGTCGTCCCCCCCCAGCCCCCTACTCCATTTTCCTCCCTGTTTCCATCCCTCCTGGGAACCTCAAAGAGAAATTTTCCATTTCTGTGGGGATTTAACTGCTTTCGGAAGAGACCCGCTGGGGTGCTCGGGGCTGCCCCAGGCACCCCAAAGAGAAAGCCCCCCCGAGAGGCTGGTGGGGGCAGATGGTTTGCAGTTCTCTCCGAAGGTCCAAGCCCTGTCTGGTTGAGCCCAGCTGGTGGCAGTCCCTTGGCCGGCTTCATCAAGGGCTGATCGTCCTCTGAACATTGCAAATTACTCAGGAATGAAGCCCAAGGGAGAATTAACTCCAGAATTAACCCGGCTCGTCCCTGCCGGCGTCTCCCTGAAGCGGAGAGCGCTGCGGGAGGGCCCCAGTGCCGGCAGGGGATGCGCAGAAACCCAGCCCTCCCTTTGGTCGGCTGCTCTGAATATAAAATATGTTAAATATGTTCAAATGCATTTTATAAAAGACAACGTATTTATATTTTGGGCCGCTTTGTTTTGATAATAAATTGTAGGGCAGGCGAGCGGCCCCGGCTGTTGCAGCTCTTTGTAAACACACTGATTTAACAAACCTCGTCCTCCCGTCAAGGGCCGTTTGCTCGGGGGGCAGCCACAGTTATCGCACGTGTCCCGAAGGAAAAATAAATTCAGCATTTATAAAGGCTCTTGGGCTTGTAGAAGCATACACCCACTTTTGGAGTGACCTTAGAGTGTGAAGACTTAATTCCCAACAACTGATGGTTTGTGTGACAGGTTGGGATCAGCTGGATTTTGCCTGATGTATGTGCAATTCCCTGGCTTTGGAGAGCAGAGTCCAAAACATGCCTGGACACCCTTTGCCCACATTTGGGCAAGGTTTTGTCCCATCTCTCCAGCTTCCCCGGCTCTCCCACCACGAGATCCATGAAACACGCAGACGCCTCCTGTCCCCTCCAAGGGATCTCACCACCAGTGAGCCTGGACCAGTCTTACCACTACAGACCAGGCATCAGCCCAGACCAGAGGGATGTTCTTTACTTTGAGGGTGAACTTCTTTCCTGTGAGGGTGGCAGAGCCCTGGAAGAGGCTGCCCAGAGACGTGGGGGAGTCTCCTTCTCTGGAGACATTCAAAACCTGCATGGACACGTTCCTGTGCAACCTGCTGTGGGTGGACCTGCTCTGGCAGGGGGTTGGAGGAGATGATCTCCAGAGGTCCCTTCCAACCCCATATCACTCTGTGATGCCGTGATTCTGTGATTCCTCTGATGCCGGGATGAAGCCCATGTGCTGGGGGCAACAGCAGGGGAGGTTTGGGGGTGGGAAGTGGCTGGTGGCTCAGAGCTGACCCAGCCCAGGACATCTCAGGCTGGTGATGCTTCAGACCCACCTCCACCACAGCATCCCCCATCCCTGCCCAGCATAGACACCTCCTCCCTGTGGGGCAGAGCTATCTCCTCTAACTCAGGTGTAAGGGATCTGAAAACTTCAAAAATTGCCACTATATATTAAATATTAACGTAACATATGGTACATAAAAGTCGTGAAGGCGAGGAAGTACCAGCTTTTTGTAGGGCATCTCATCTAGCAGAATAAAATGCGGCAGGGTTCAGCGGCTCAGGAGTAAACCCAGAGAGTTTGAGGTTGCAGATTGGGTGCTGTGGGCTTAAAACAGTGACTGTGCCCTTGGAATAAAACCACCAAGAGGTGACAGAGTCTCTCCATCTCCCAGAGGAGTCAAATCGTGACTCTTCCCCAGACAGGTTTTCTCAGGACAGGTAAAGCCTCTGCTGATGCCTTCACCAGCCTCTGGCACTAAACCTCCTCACTGCCCTTTCTGGCCTTCAAACGCTGCCCATTTTTCTATTAAATCTGTGCTATTACCTTGTGTCTAATGAAGAGTCACTAATTTACAGAGATTGGATGTGTCGAAAGTCTCCGGAAATAAATGATTTAGCCTGGGAATAATCAGGTTTCTCCCCCCGCTATCCCTTTCATGCTGCTGCTCTTGATCTTCTGAAGGTCCTTGGTGGGCAGATGGGATGAGGCTACAGACCCTGCAAATTACTGCTCCCTCCATTACGTTTCCCTCGTCAGCAGAAGAAAGCCTCGTTACCTCCACAGGCACAAACTTCAGCTGGAGCCCTTTAATGATGATGTTTTACCCAAGCCATAATAATATCAATAATAAAATGATCTCTGCCTCGCTGAAGAACGTCCTTTCAGCTTGGCTGGCATCAGAACAGCCCGGGCTGGTGGCCATGCCAGCCCCATGGCACAGTCAGAGCGGCGATAAAGCCACCCGGCAGATTAAAACTCCAGATAAACTTACATTATCAAGGGCGAGAACGTATTGTCCTTCTTGTCCCCTGCCGAGGCTGCCGTGTCCTCCCCAAAGGTGACAGAGCAGGACACGTGCTCATGGAGCACAGAAGGACCTTGTGGGCACGGAGGCGGCTCCAGTGGTGACCAGCCCAGAGGTGCCACCAGCGGGACAGGGGACCCGTAGGGACTGCACCCACAGTGACATCTCCTGTGCTGCGAGCAGGAGGGCACTTCCTGTCTCACCACCCTCACAGCAGAGAGGTTCTTCCCCACATCTCAGCTCCATCTCCCCTCTTTCAG
>QJSC01011266.1:1061210-1100821 GCA_003697955.1 Calidris pygmaea
CCCCGCGCTCCCCACCGCCCGCTTGGGCACGGCATTTATCCCGCGGCCAGAACCCTAAGGGCTGCTGCCAGCCCGTGTGCATCCATTCGGAGAAAAAACAAAACCAAAAAGGCAGCGGGTGCCAAGTGCCCAACAAGCTGTGTTTGCCTCTCCCCCCGCCCCCTCTCGCTTTAAAAACAGGATTACAAAACCGCCCCGGCGGGGTTTGGCTCCGTTCCCCTCGTACACGTTGAAGGAGCAGAATTATCTAAGAATGAATTATTATAGCAGCTATGTCAATAAATTAGTCTGATTACAGTAACAATGCCAAAGTTAATAATTCAGCTGATATTTTACCGGGCTACGCGGCCACTGCCCGTTATCGATGGGTTTTATTTAGCCGCTCAGATACATTTATCCCGTTTACAGTAAAACCAAATTACAGGGTCACGCTGCACTCCCCCCCACCCCGGGCTCTCAGCGCTCGGGATAAAATGACATTGCTCCCACAAGCAGTGCTGTTTCCAGAGGAGATGCCCACATTTCAAAGCGGACGCTGTGTTGAACCCCGGGGGTGGGCAGCAGCCTGCCTCCCCCCGCCCAGGGGGACGCTCCCCACCTTCGTCCCTGCTGCACGGGGTGAAAACCCTCTACGTCGGGGTAAATCCCTCTCCCAGCTCAGCCCCCACCGAGGGCTTTGGCGAAGCTCCCCAACAAGCGGCTCATCCCAGAGAGCATCCCCCGTTGTCCCTGTCCCCACCTCTGTCGTTCCCATCCCCACCCTCATCATCCCCATCCCCATCACATGCTGGTAAGTGAAGGAGACCCTAAATCCCAGCCGTGCCCAGGGATTTATTCTGCACAAGGACCCAGTGACAGGGTCACCGTGGCTGGGCAGCCCTGTCACCCTGGTGTCCCCAGCCATCCTGCTGGGATGGGAGCCAGCCCCGAGCGGTTCCCCGCTGGCAGTGACCCGGGGTAGGTGCAAAAGGGGTGCTGTGGGATGCTGGTCAGCTGTGGGGTGCTGGTCTTTGTCTTTTCTTGCTTGGTATTTTTCACTCCAAATGAGGTCACAACAGTGGATGGCTCTTTGTGAAGCCTTCAGTGGTCCCAGCAGGGCTACTCCATAGCACCTACAAACCACCCGCCTGTGTCCCAACAGGTAAATGTGACGTTGTGACACGCTCCGGAGAGCAAGGTGAATGCCAGGAAGCTGTTTTATTGGGGAACGTGTGTCCTACCCGGGTCGGCACCGCTCAGTTCCCGCGTCCCACCTCCTGCCTCCCCGTGCCCACACCGGGGGGTCTGGGCTGTGGCACCCACCGGGGGGGACATTGGGTGGGGGTCACACGGGAGCACAGAAACCCCCACAGCGATTTGGGAAAGGCTGGTTAATAATTTGCAGAACGTTTGGCAGTGATAGCAGCCAGTGCCGGGGGGAGGTCTCCTTTCAGGCAGGGTCTGTGTCCCCACCGTGCCCCCTGCCCCCTCCTTCCCTGGGGCACCCCAGGAGGGTCCCCCCTTACCATGGGACCATTTACATGGGAATTTCCTACTTCATCAAAAGGCTCCCGAGCTGCCTGGGCCTGAGTTATCCTTGGTTTATGCCGCCTTCAGAGGTAATTCTGAAATTCAAGCACTTTCGGGACGCAGTTGACACTGACGTTAGCCGATCCTCAGCTCCCAAAATTAAAAGCCGTTTGTGCAAGCGGCCGCAGTGCCCAGGCTCCATCCGACACGCCACGGCAGAGGGACGGGGAGGATTTGGAGGATTTCAACAGGACCCGGAGCAATCCTGATAAAGAAAGGAGGAAAGAGCCCGTGGGTCTGCCCCCCGAGCCCCCGACCCAGTCGATGCTCTCCCTGCGGCTGCCCCCCGCCAAGCCAGGGATGTGCAGAAACACAGCTCTAAACCCAGAAAGCCATTCGGGTTTCCCAGGAAAGCTCTCCAGTTCATAAAACCGGAAAGCAAACAGACCATTTCCTTGTGTACCCGCGTCTCTTGTTCGCTGTGGCCCTGAGCCTGCAGAAACGGGGTGATTCATTGGGATTTGCTCTGATGGAACCCCGGGGGTCCAACTGCCACCACTCCTCGCTCCCGGCCACCAGAGGAGGCCAGGGTCTGCCCAGACCAGGCAGAGCCTTCCTCCTGGGAAAAGTACCTGAGTTCAAAGAAATAATGATGATTGATTTTTATTTTTTTTTTTTTTATTTATTTGCAATTTAGTACCTCTCAATGTGTTTGAATGATCCCATTACTGCTGAGGTGGGGCTGCACTTTGAGCTGGGAGCACCCAGCTGGCACCGCTCAGATGAAGCGTGCTCTTCCCTGCTATTTATGGGCAGACAGTGGGGCAAACTTCCCCCTGGTTTTGTACAGAACATTAACAAATCGCTTCAATTAGCGCATTAAACAAAATAAACCCATTAGCTTCACCCTGCCATCTGACTGCCATTGCCAATGTAATTTCTCCATCCCCGGGCTCTCCCCCAGCACCCCCCTTGGGAGGCAGAAGGAGGAAAACCCAGGACACCCACCCCCCCAGCTCCTCTCCTCCATCTCCGGGGGTGTCTGGGCAGGAATTGCACATCGTGGACAAACGCTGCCTGCTTCAGGACCGACCCCCCTGCCAGCAGCTCCCAACGGCATCACCAGAAGGTGTTCCTCAGCCCACTGCCATTCCAGATGGAAAATCAGGGCTTTAGGACTGTTTTTTTCCATGACGGGAATCGAAATCCAAATTTTTGTTGGATTTTGGCCTGGAAAGATTTTCTTACATTTAACCCTCACTTTAAATATATCTTAGGACATACTTTTGGAGGTGCTGCTCTCTTGTTTCTGATTCGTTGCTGTTCAGAAGCAAAGGTACCAGATAATTCTCACGTGCAGCTTGTCACCCATGGGCTCGTCACCCGTCCTACTGCCCATCGGCCGCAGGAGGTGCTCAGTGACTGCAGCACGGGCCAAAACCCTATTTAAAAGAAGGAAAAAAGTCAGGGTTGGAAAGTATTTTCCCCTACAAGTCCCCACTCCTCTTCTGTGCCTGCCCTCTTTTTCTGCTCCCGTCCCCACCTTCAAGTGAGCAGAACTGGGAGGGGGCACCGACTGCTCTTTACTGACAAAATAAATGTTTAGAAATTGATTTTGTTTAGAAATGGAGGGGTTCAAGGCCAGGTTGGAGGGGGCTTGGAGCAACCTGCTCTGGTGGGAAGTCTCCAAGAGTGGGACTGGATGGTCCTTAAGGTCCCTTCCCACCCAAACCACTCTGTGATTCTATGACTCTATGAAATATCGCGGCATCCTGTTGCCCTTTTCTTTCCCAAAATAACTGGGGCAAGCAGTACTCCAGGAAAATACAAGCTGGTAACCCAAATTAGAGGGGGTTTTGTGAGATTTCACACTGCTAGCAGCAGAGGAGGGCTGATGCCCCCTCGGACTCCCCCCTTAGACATTCCCCGTCTGTGTTCCCGGCACCAAGTCTCTCGAGACTGGTCCTGGCTTCGCACCGGACACGACCTTTCCCGGACTGGGAGCTGCCGGCACCACCGCCGGCGTTGGGAAAGAGTGGTGAGAGTGCAAGAGTCGGCGTGCCAGGGGCACATCCCTCCTTGGCTGGGATGCCAAGGGCTGGGATGCCACGGGATGGGGCTGGGATGCCAAGGGCTGGGGTGCCACAGCAGCCAGTGAGGTTCCACCACAGCTCCCAGCCGCAGGAGCACCCGCTCCAGCCCTCCTGGCTGTCACTGTCACCAGCCGGTTGCAGCACAGCAGCCAGGAGCTTTATTCCCAGAGCACTTCTGTTCACCCGTGCAAAGATTCCTGAGTTTGGACCCGGTTATAACCACGTGCTACACACAAGCAGAGAGCTGGAGATGCCAGCGCTGGGGTGCCAGATACCACCTTCCCACCAGTTTCCTCCCAGTTTTGTGTCCAGCAGCCACAGCAAAAGCCCCACAGCCAGATAAAGCACCATCAGATCCCACCTGGAGCTGCCCAGGTGTCCCAATTCTCAGGTGTCCCAGTTCTCTGCTTTGACAGCAAACTTTATTGGTGCTTATACTCGCTTCCAAAAGCTTTCCCGGCTGGTTTTGCTGGCAGTTTAGCTGGCACAGGTGACCTGTGGGGGAAGCTTCGGGCACGTCAGCCCGGTGAGACACAGCGCAGCCGGAGGAATAACCTCTGTCTGTCTTTCAGGGGCGTTTGCTGGAGGCGGGTAAAGCTTGTTTTTAATTTTAGGGCTGTTTGTCAGCAACCCTTTTCCTTCAGGACGCAATGTTACTTTGGCAACGCTCCTCAGAGGGGATCTTTGCTGAAATACTGGAGATGTTTCCTAACAGAGCCTGGCAGGGGCCGGGGTGCTGCTTGTGCAAGGGAAAGGCTGGTCATTAATTACTATCCGGCGCAGGACCCGCCGGAGGTCAGAGCTGGCCTTGGCTCCTCCTGACATCCCTCCTACAAGCTTTGGAGTGTGGGGAGGGGACACACACGGGGTGCCCTGAGACCCTTTTACCAGCAGCAGGACATCCCCCCTGCTAATTCCCTCTGGAATTCCTGTGTCCCCACAGCAAGGTCCCAGCAGCTCTGAAACCATGGGGCTTTTGTTCCCTTGTTTCCCATTAAAAGGGGCTCTCCTTCCTAGAAAGCTGCTGGTTTAGGGTAGAGGGGAGGAAAAAACATTATAAAAAAAAAAAAAAAAAAGCAAAAACATTAATGGGGAATGTACATTGAAAATGTCAGGATAGCACCCAAGTATCGGACCTTTATTTGAGCATATGCTAGTTCAGTTGCTTCTACGTGCAAAGAAAAAAGAAATGCAATAGCTGACGGAGAGGCAGAGAGGGAGAAACATCCCTCGCTTCGGTGCTGCAG
Source organism: Calidris pygmaea (assembly GCA_003697955.1). Lineage (NCBI taxonomy): Eukaryota > Metazoa > Chordata > Aves > Charadriiformes > Scolopacidae > Calidris > Calidris pygmaea. The sequence continues at coordinate 1,066,060 of QJSC01011266.1, forward strand.
GGAGCGGTGGGGAGCACCTGAGACACCACCCGGCCACCTGTATAAATTACCCAGGTGGGAAAAGTCCACCAGAAGAGCCATAAAGGGGATGGCAGCAAGGCACTTCAGAAGAACTTTTCCTTAGGGAACCCCAAACTGGAAAGGCTTGAGCTAGTAAGGTAAGCCGTGACTGTCACAACAGCAGTTGTCACTGGAATGGCCTCAAGTTGTGCCAGGGGAGGTTCAGATTGGATATTAGGAAAAGTGTTTGCACGGAAAGGGTTATTAAGCCTTGGACTGGGCTGCCCAGGGCAGTGGTTGAGGCACCATCCCTGAAGGTTTTCAAAAGCCGGGTTGACATAGAGCTTAGAGACATGGTTTAGTGATCTGGGGCATTCTTTTGTATGGTTTTCTTTTGGTTGGTTTGTTTGTTTTTTAATCAGAGTTGATGGTCGGACTAGATGATCTTAAAGGTCCCTTCCAACCTAGATTCTATGAAGGGGGTCTTAGCAAGTTCCTGAAGGTCTAATTAATTTTCCATCCCTCCCAGCCTCTCCTGTTATCACCTGAGGGTGGGTAAGAGATGCCCCAAAGCCCTCCAACTTCTCCCTTTATATAGATGATAACCTGGAGTACTTTCTAACTGGAAAAGAAGGTGTCAAGCAGCCAGACAGGTCATGGGGGCTGCTGGTGGGGCTGGTTCTCCATCGTTTCCATCGCTGCCACCTTGGCCCCAGAGTCCCCATTCTCCTCCAGATGATGCCAAAGCCATCAAGGGCAGTGGGACCAGCTCCCCCAGGCCCTGCGGGGAGAGGCAGTGTCAGGGCTGGGTGAATCGAGGGGTCTCACGAGCTCATCAGCGCTGGGACACGGAGGGTTCCACCAGCAGGAGAGGTGCAGCTGGACCACGGTGGGGACAGCACCCGGGGCAGTGCTGCTCCCTGTGCCCATCCCTGCACCTTCCTTCCTCCAGCTGCCAAAGCTCAGGATTATGTTTGCCAGATTTGAGGATTATTTATTTTATTTTTATTTTGGCAATAGGCGTTTACAGCTCTGAAGAACCAGCTCGTCTGGTTCCTGGGGGAAGAGGTTTCCTTGCCTGGCCAGGCTCCCACCTGCAGCGACACAGGGGCAGGGTCCCCCCCTTGCCAAGTCCCCCCCGGGAGGGCTCTGATAAGGAGGTGGGGGATTTCAGGGCTTCAGGAGCAAAGCAGGGAGGCAGAAAAATAAACCTGAGGGCTGTTTACAGGGAAACAGTGGAGAACGATGGTGGCCACCACCCTTGAGCAGAAACACGGCCGCTGCCAGCTAAACATGCCCAGTTCCCTCAGCCTCTCCTCACAGGACTTGTTCTTCAGACCCCTCACCAGCTTGGAGCTCTCCTCTGGACACACTCCAGCAGCTCAAGGTCCTTCCTGTAGTGAGGGGCCCAGATGGGGTCCTGCACCCCCCAGCCCCGCAGCCCCCTGCCCGGCAGGCTCTGGGAAGGCAGGGGATGGCACTGGGAGAAGGGCAGGAACGGGGAAAGACAAGTTCATCCTCCTCGGGGCACACATGGGCTCCTACCAGGGCTGGTGGGGAGCCCCACGTTATGGTAATAAGGGCCTGTTTTTGTTTCAGACATTTACCCCAGAAAACTGCCAGGGCCATTTGCAGAATTATGTTATTACCACCTTACAGAAAGTCCTGAGACCTGCTCCTGAGACCTCCCCACGTTGTGCCACAGCTCTCATGGGGCCAGGGAGCTGCTTTTACACCCGCGCCAGGGCATCATGTATCCCTAACGCAGGAGGCATGAAGCCCCCACGGCAGAAACTTCTCAAGGCACAGGGCAGCTGCTGGGAAATGCATCATTTATGACTTGTTTAAGCCATTCTGTGTATGAAAGAAAGGTAGTTCAAAGCTACTGCCTTCCACAAAGCTAAGCCATCCACAAGCTCCCCCTCGGCCTGTGGTGTCACTTGTCAGGGAGAGGTTGGGTCACTTCATAATTCCCCATTTCTCCCCGCGTCAACAGCACGTCCCCAACTGTCCTTGGGCGAGTAAGACCCTCGGAAGGGATCCTCAGGTGCCTGTCTGATGGGCCATGCCAGCAGGCAACAGCCTCCACCTTCTGATTTAATTGCTCATTCCTAAAGTTTCCACAAACAAACCCGCAGCTGATCTTCTGTGGGTGGGCACAGGCAGCGTGGAGGGGTCTGCTAGACCTTTCCAACATTTTTTGGAGTGTTGAAGACATGAAGGATGTCTTGGGAGTGCCAAGGTTGGTGCAGGGTGATGTGTAGGCTCAGCGGGGGTGAGGGGACCAAGGCTTGGGGTTCCTGAAGCTGCCCATGGTCCCTCCTGTGTGGTTCTGCTTGGCCCTGAACCCCCCGGAGCTCTGAGGGCTGAGTGTCTGACACCCACGGAACTGGCTGGGCAGGACGGGACTCTGTGCAATACGCTGCCCATCTCCACTGGGTTTCAAGGTACGTCTTAAACAGTGATTCCTGTTTTCTGCTGAAAAAACGGAACACGATGCACGTGTATTGCCCCACCACGCTGGTCGTCTTGGAAACCTGCTCCTGCCTCCCTTTGGCAGCGACACTGGGCTGTCACAGCCTGTGACAAGCCCAGCCTGCACCTTGGGCTTCCCAGAAGACTTATTGAGCGCTGTAAATTAAGCGCGAGAGCAGCAATTTATTCCTTTTTTGGGAAGCTTTGAATGAAGGATTATTTCTTTTTTTATATCTCCTTCAAAACATCTCTGCCGCTCACCGGTCAGTGAGGCGTCCTTCCCCTCCGGAGCAGAGGAGAAACCAACCCACCAGGGCTGGGGCTGAGGCAGCAGAGGATTTATTTGTCTGTTGCTCACTATTTGCGGGTTTGGGTTTTTTTTAATTAAGTTTTCTAATGTTACTTAATGACCGAGTACATTTCTTCACCTGAAGTTTGTCAGTGTGCAGGCAAGGAGGGTTTCCAAGGCAGAGCAGCCCACGGTGCCCAGTCCAATGCCTGCTCATAAACCGTGGTTTTCCAGCACATGGCATGGTCACACTGGGAAGAAAACATTCAGGCATTTTTTTTTTTTTCAGCCTCATCTTGCTTTTTTTCTTCTTCTTTTGTCATGATTTGTGACAGTAGCTTTGAGTTTTTCCACTTGAGTGTCTATTAGGAAACCGTCTGAGGTCGTTGCCCGTTTTCTTCCCCTGGGTGGTGGGAGAGGAAAGCTGCCGGTGGTGGAGAGGAGCTGCTGGGGCTGGAGAGGAAGGTTGCTCACCCCCCTGCTGTGTCCCACAGACGCAGAGCCCCCCAGGAAACAGGGCAACTCCAGGCTCTGAACTTCAGGGAAACTCAAGCACCTGGGAAGAGCCTTATCTGGCTGCGGCTCCGAGGCACTAAATCATTCCGGGCTGGCTCCTCATGTCACAACACCTCGAGGGGCTGCAGCATTGTGCTGGGGACCAATCTGACCAGAGGATGGATGAACATGCCCTAAAAAATGAGAAAACAAACCCTTAAAAAAACACAAAAAAAACTACCACCAACAAAACTACCTCCTAAATCAGAAAATCTACTTATTTTGTAGCTCTGTGTAGCTTCCAAATCTACCCCTAGATCCAAGTAGGAGGTACTCTAGTAAACTAGTGTTTTACGTCCACCCAATCCACTGGAGAATGAGAAATGCTGGGCCTTGGTGAGGCATCTTCCCATGCCCCAGAGGGGATGAACCAGAGATTTCAGGGCGTGTGGCAGAAGATGCTCCTGCTGCGGTCCCTCCAGCCGTTGCCTTCACCATCTCCTGCACATACCTTAGGTGCAGGGCTACCACATCTCTCATTTATTTTCATATACCCCTATTGAATATTTTGCTTTCCACGTCCCTCATTAGAGCGTCGCACAGGTTTTTTGCAGTATTATTCAATAGCTAATGTTTTGTGTCTGTCCATAAATGCTGGATGGGCACCAGGATGCTCCACGGGGACCCTGCTCCTCCCGACCTCACCACGCTTCAGGAGGGAGGGCAGACTGACCCAGGGGAGTCCTACAGACATTGGCTTTTAAATTTAAACACTCACATGCTTTCAAAGCAACCTAATGCTTTTGGGGGGCTGGAAAATTCAGGCACTGCTAAGCTGAATTATTCCATTAGGCTGATTTCTACAGCTTCAGAGAACGTAAAGAGTTTGTTTACCCATACAAATCTGTTGCTAATTCCAAGGAAAGCAATCTGAAAGGTGTTTCTTTTATTCTAAGTGTTTGCAGATTGAAATTAAACCAGTATTGTAAGCAGCAAATAAAGATAAATTGTATTTTTTTTTCATTTTCGCTTTCAAACATACCATTAAATATTAACTGAAGTGTATTTTTCAAAACACATCTATTAATTTCCTGTGCAGCGCAGGAAGGAATGGCCTTTAGTGTACAAGGGTAGCTTTGATGTGTTTAATGAAGCGCTGCACTGATAAGACCCTGGAGCAGCACCGTGTGGGACCCCTGTGCTAGGACCCTGCCCGCAGCCCCCCCGGGGCAGCCCCAGGCTAACACTGGCAGCACCCGGTTTCCCCATGGAATCATGGAATGGTCTGGGTTGGAAGGGACCTTCCAGACCATCCAGTCCAACCACCAACCCAGCACTGCCCAAACCCCCACTGACCCATGTCCCTCAGCACCACCTCTGCCCAGCTTTTAAACACCTCCAGGGATGGTGACTCCACCACTGCCCTGGGCAGCCTCTGCCAAGGCTTGATGACCCTTTTGGGGAAGAATTTTTTTCCTAATATCCATCCTAAACCTCAGCACTCGGCATTCCCCCAGAGTTTCTCTCCAGCCTTTCTCAAAACCTCATTGCTTCTCTAATTTCCGTGGGGAAACTCATTACTGATCTGGGGCTGCCCGTGGGAAATGTAGGGCTGCAGAACGTTTCCAGAAGCACCAGCAGCCCCTGCCTGGCACCACCCCCACCCCCCCCACACACAACCAGTGCCTTCCACTTCCAGGGGAAAGAAGTGGGTTGGAGTTTTTGTTTTCAGAAGAATAGGGGCTATTTTGTGCAGGGGAAGTTTTCAAGATACTCTCTGCTCAAGAGTACTATCAGCTCCAGCAAAACATCAGGGTTTTGCAGGGAAAAAAGAAAAAAAGTTTAAAGAATATGTGTTCAATTTTGTTAATGCATGTATCTCTGCTACACCAATATTTCACTGATCTGTGAGTAAATGAATGTATACATGGTTTTAAGTGAAGTCTAAATATTAAAGAGAACAAGAACGAGTCAATTAGCAGATGCTTTCTTACTGTTTCTTCTGAAAAGGATAATGATTTCTCACATATTCTCCCTGTTCCCACCACGCTGGGGGTGTGCTGGGCTTGGGGGCTGATCTATTGCACCTGCAGGCATTTAGAGGAGCTGAATTCCCCCTGGAAGGGCAGAAGATCCCCTCCGCAGGTCGGGGAAGGCTCTCCTCTGCCCGCACCCTCTGGCCACGGCTTCTGCTGAGAAACCAACATGTGCAGAAGCAGTGAGGGGTTTGGCACGGCGAGGTCCTGGGTTGCTGAAAACGAGCCCTGCTGGGGGTAGATCATCTGGCAGCCCTTCTGCTGGGATCCACCTGCTCCCGCATCGCCCCATCCTCTTCCTCCCCTTCCCAGCAGGTCCCAGGCAGTGTTATTAAGGCAGATGATTAAGGGCCTGGAGCATCTCCCTTACGAAGAGAGGCTGAGGGACTTGGGTCTTTTTAGTCTGGAGAAGAGAAGGCTGAGGGGGAATCTGATCAATGCCTCTAAATACTTAAAGGGAGGGTGTCAGGAGGACGGGGCCGGACTTTTCTTAGTGGTGCCCAGGGACAGAACAAGAGGAAATGGGCACAAACTTGAATGTAAGAAGTTCCACCTAAACATGAGGAGGAACTTCTTTCTTGTGAGGGTGGCAGAACCCTGGAAGAGGCTGCCCAGGGAGGTGGTGGAGTCTCCTTCTCTGGAGACATTCAAACCCCACCTGGACACATTCCTGTGCAACCTGCTGTGGGTGGACCTGCTCTGGCAGGGGGTTGGAGGAGATGATCTCCAGAGGTCCCTTCCAACTCCATGTGATTCTGTGATTCTGTTAGTGCAGTGACTGCATCCAGAGACCTCATCTGGGAATTTAGCTCCTTTTCATCCCTCGTGAGTGATGCTGCTGCAAACACAAAGCGCTTGCGAAACAGCAGCAGCACTTCTGGCGCCGTGGCCAACAGCCAGTGGCCACCAGCACGGCGTTCCCAGCGCCTGCTCGGGGACCAAAGGCACATTGGCTGTTACCATCGCTCTGGGCTTGAGGTTTGCTTCTTTTTTTTAAAAAAAAAAAAAGAATTTTAAAAAAATCAAACCCTGAAGATATGAGTAGGAGACCCCATCTGGCCAACTAGTCCCTAGAAATATGAATTATGCCAGCCATAGTGTAATATACTGAAAGCAGGGTATCATGCTGTGGCCAGCAGTGCCCTGCGTGGCAGAGCAGGGGAGGGGAAGAGGGCTCGATACCCCTTCCCCTCGTAACTAGAATGAGGTGCTGTGCATTAAGCAAGTAATGTAAAGTATATCAGTAAACATAAAAAATAAAAGTAAATATAAAAGTAAAAGAGACAACTTCTAAGAAGAACACTGATATTCCTGATAGACATTGCCGGGGCAGAGCAAGACCCCTCCCAGCTCCAGCCACGTACTGAAGATATGCACAGAAAACACCCCAAATTTATAGTGCTTGTACAAACGACCAAGGAACAGCTTGACCTGGGCTGCTGGCAGGATCCTCCAAAGCCCCAGGCATGAAAGGCTCTGGAAACAAGGAGGGTGGTGATTAATCGGATGGAGGATTCCCATGGCAGAGAGGGTGGGGGGACACTTCCCTGGGATCACCCTTCCTTTTTCGGGGACAGGAAAACTGCAGGACTCTCCATCGTGGAGGCTGTGCCTTCTCCCACGGAGATTCCTCCAGAACTTGTCCCCTCAGGGACCCACGGCCAGGTCCCCCAGGAGCCGCTGGGGACCGGATCCTGTTGGACAGGAAACATTCCTGTTAAATCAGGCAAATAAAAGAGGAGAGAGGTCATTCCTCTGACTTCATTCCAACAGCCAAAGCAAAACACTGGCTATACCCCAATTTTGTGATTTTTTAAAACAGAACTTTTAGAAAATAGTAGTATGTTCTCCCCCTGAGAGCTCAGACTACTTCAGCCATGTATTTTTTTTTTCTGCAGAAACTGACCATAAAACTTTTTAAACGAGTCTCCTGAGGTTAATGAGTTACCCTGCTGCGCATGGGAGAATGCGGGACCCGAGCGTTCCCACTGCTCCGTACGGGGTTAATTACACCTGGGGCCGCTGGTGCCCCCCCATCCCGCTCCCACCCCTCTTCCCCCATCTCCCGACTCCCCTCCCTGCTTAACCCATTCTTAATAAGCCGTCTTTGAAATCAGAGGGTGAGCTGCCTCACAAATCACCAGCGATGGTGGGCTGAAGCTACGGGCGCTTTGCGTCTGCACCCAGAACTTGAAATGTTAAAGGCCCTTAAAAAACCAGCTGCCACCTGAATCCGTCAGCCTCACATCAGCTCGGCAGCCCCTGCAGACACGAGGATACAAACAAACTTAACGAGATTACAACCGCCTCTCCAGATTGCCCTGCGTAGCTGGCTTTACGCAGCTTTATTCATCTCTTGGCGCAGCAGCGCTGGAGCCGGGGAGAGCTGGGGCTGCCCACCAGTCCCTGCCGTTATTTACGCGCCCGATATTGATTATTTAGCAGCCGGGCAGTTGCTATGACACCAAACATCCCCCATCTACCCGCAAACAGGCGCTCGCTCCCCTAGTTCATAAATACCAATTATGGTAGAGCAGCTCGAAATTTTCCATCCGGATAATCTCATCCCATTTCTCCCCCATCTTCCCTCTACATGACATTCTTTGCCTTCTTTTAAAATTTTGCCTTTTTAAGCTACTTTTTTCCCATTTTCCTCGGTCTCCCAAAAGCAGCCCCTTTACAAACGTGGCACCATATCATGGTGCGCGTCCCCGGTGCCGGCCAGGATGGAGATGTGGAACCAGCATCTCACAGGAGGAACCCTGGAGCTCCCAGGGCTGCCCCAGGTGGGAATCTGGGGGGGTGGTGAGGGGAGCCGGAGCTGCAATGCAGCTGAAAGCTTTTAGCAATTTAAAAAAAAAAAAGGAGTAAATTAAAATCAGAATCAAAGGGTTACAATACTGCAGCAGGAGTCTGAGCCAAAGCTCAGATTTTTAAAGCTTGGAGTAGTCTGTGCTGGTAACCAAGAGGCAATAAAGCAACAAAAGGGACAGACTGCCCAGAGAGGTGGTGGAGTCTCCATCTCTGGAGACATTCAAACCCACCTGGACACGTTCCTGTGCAACCTGCTCTGCGTGACCCTGCTCTGGCAGGGGGTTGGAGGAGATGATCTCCAGAGGTCCCTTCCAACCCCATGTGATTCTGTGCCTAAAAATATTGATTAGGCATGAGTAACCTGGCCAGGGCTTCATTCACCTTCCTCAGCCCAGCCCGGCAGCCTGGAAGTTCCCCAGAAACAGGGGCAGGAAGCATGATGGAACTTTCTAAAGCCAGATATGAAAAATACACACACACTTTTCTTCAGAGATCTTAAAAGCAATGCTCTGTGTGCCCAGCCAGAGCTGGCTGGAGGGGGGGTGGCTGGTGGAGCTTTATGGTCAGAGAGGCTGAGAGAAAGAGGAAAAAAGATGAAAGAGCATCTCCGGAGTCCCAGGAGCACCAGGCCAGGCACCGGCGAGACCCCCCAGAGACAGGGGAGCTGGAGGGAGAGAAGGGCAGGAGGCAAATTCAGGAGATGAACACCCAGCCTGGCCATGAGGACATGTGCCCAGAGCTCTGAATGCCCCCGAGATGACGAGCCCAGACCTCAGCAGTTGTGAGACACTAATAACAGCGTCTGGGGAAGATCAAGTCAGCCCTGCAGCTCCCTGCCGCTGCTCTGCAGGTCTGTGTGTGTTTTCCTCAGCTCCTGGCCAGAGCTGGAAAGCTGATGAGCCCAACTTGAGGCTGGAGCACATAGAGGATGGGTGGAGACTCAACCCAATGGATAAATAAATAAATCCCTGCCAACTGTTAGAGCTACACTGAGTCCTCAAAGGTTGGAAAAGAGTGATTTTTGAAGTGTGAGATTGTCTTTCGTGATCACTCAGCCACATGAAAACGGCAAGTTGGCAGATATCTGTCCTCCCCCAAGACTAGAGACTTGACAGGACAAGAGGAAATGGGCACAAACTTGAATACAAGAAGTTCCACCTAAACATGAGGAGGAACTTCTTTCCTGTGAGAGTGGCAGAGCCCTGGAAGAGGCTGCCCAGGGAGGTGGTGGAGTCTCCTTCTCTGGAGACATTCAAACCCACCTGGACACGTTCCTGTGGAACCTGCTGTGGGTGACCCTGCTCTGGCAGGGGGTTGGAGGAGATGATCTCCAGAGGTCCCTTCCAACCCCATGTGAATCTGTGATCCTGTGAAAACCACCAGGTGAATAATCACATCAATATTGGACTCCAACAGCATCTCAGAGAAGTGCCCCCCTACGCCTTTTAACCTCAAACCTCTAAGAAATGATCTAGCCTAAACTCAGTAACTTGAGATATCCCTTAGAGTTTATTTCTTCAGAGAAAGGCAATATCCCTCTTTCTGTCCAGGCTGGAAGGTCGTTGCTTCTAATTTTACAAGACGCAGGCTGGAGGAGGGGAAGTGAAGGGTCCGTTGACATGGGAATAGTTTTAAAGATATTCCAGAGCTGTGCTCTGACGAGATTCAACGTATTTTGTGAGCACCAGTAGATTGTTTTTGTCGTTATAAATCAACAGCAGAGTATTTGATTCGGCAAGATCTGTGTGCAACACTGGTTGATGGAAAGCAGTGAGGAAAGTTGTTTAAAAACAAATAAACAAACAAAAAAAACCCCCAAAATTTAAAATCCAAGTTTTTTCACACTGGTAGCAAGCCAGGTTATGTTCTCCTAAATATCCTGCCAAGATATACAATATAGGACAGTCTCAGCTTCCAGAAACTCAGAAGACCCAGCAGCCTACAGCGCTGAGCATGTCACAGAGAGTGTGAGACAGAGAGGGCTGACGGGGACTTCGTGGTGGGTCTCAGCCCCCAGAAGCTGGTGGAGCTCGGATGCCGGGAGTCAGCATGGAGGAAAGCCAAGGGCATGGGTGGGCATTGTGGTGGTGGTCACAGGGAGAGTCCCAAGGCCATCACCATCTGCACGCTGGCTGCAGAAGGTGATGTCCTTTCTCTGGCTCTGAAGTCACCCCCCTGCCTTGCTGGGAAGGGGACAGAGAGGAGCTGGGATCCAGGGTTCACATCAAGGGAAGGGGGGTGTTTACTTGCCAGAAGCACTAGCAATGTCATATAAGCCCTCCCAGCTCAGTTCAGTTTATTTAATATTTAATGAAGTCCGACTGTGCCAGTTTTTCCCCTGTAAAGCACAGATTTTTGAGTAAATTTTCCATTCACACCTGTTTACTTGGGGTTCGGGGGCACCCAGGTCTCTGCCATGGCCAGACTCTTCTCCTTCAGAGGGCAGTATTTTAACCATTCCTCCTCAGAATTTAAATCCTCTGGCTTGCACCGAGCGCTGAAGGAACAAGTCGAAGGGGAGGGGATGACTCTTCTCCTCACACTTTTTTGCCGTAACCCTTACAGAAAAGAGCTGAGAAGTAACAGCAGCCCCTACCTCCTGCATCCCCGGGGCAGGGGGCTGTGAGTCTCACGCTCTGCAGAGATGGACAGACAGAGGGATGGATGGATGGATGGATGGATGGATGGATGGATGGACTGCAGCATCCCACGCCACAGAGCCCAGCTTTCCATCCCCTGTCACTGACAGGGATGTCCCCTGGGCAGAAGACACTCTGCTGGGCAGGTGGAAAAAAATTGTAAGATAATAATTAAAAACAATCCCACCTGCCTGAACCCAGAGGCACCCAGAATGCGATGGCACCCTGTCACCATAAACTAGTGTCAATACAGTTTTGCTGCTTTACTATGATTTTTGTCTTCCTTATCAAACCATGAAAATGGAAAACATCTGGAAGACAACCTGTGCATGCGTTTTGGGGCATTTTGTACAGAGGTGGCTTTGCGTGTGTCTTTTATGGGCAATATTTGCTTCTACATGTTTGTCAGCGCGGTGGTGAGTCAGCATCACCAATGCACTTTCGATGGTTAATGTGAAGCAACAGGTTTTTACAAATCATTTAAAATACTCCTTTGAGGAAACAGGACACCTGCTGGAATGGGCACGAGACACACCCTGTAACTGCCTTCTGCACATCTGATTTCTTGTATAACCATAGGCTTGTGTTCTCCGGAAAGTTTTACTGTCTGTTGAAGACCACGTCTATGTCACAGAATCACAGAGTGATATGGGGTTGGAAGGGACCTCTGGAGATCATCTCCTCCAACCCCCTGCCAGAGCAGGGCCACCCACAGCAGGTCCCACAGGAACGTGTCCAGGTGGGGTTTGAATGTCTCCAGAGAAGGAGACTCCACCACCTCTCTGGGCAGCCTCTTCCAGGGCTCTGCCACTCTCACAGGAAAGAAGTTCCTCCTCATGTTTAGGTGGAACTTCTTGTATTCAAGTTTGTGCCCATTTCCTCTTGTCCTGTCACCAAAAAAAGGCTGGCCCCGTCCTCCTGACACCCACCCTTTAAGTATTTACAGGCGTTGATCAGATCCCCCCTCAGTCTTCTCTTTTCCAGACTAAAAAGACCCAAGTCCCTCAGTCATTCCTCATCAGAGAGATGCTCCAGGCCCCTCATCATCTCTGTAGCCTCTGCTGTCCCCTCTCCAGCAGTTCCCTGTCCTTCTGGAACTGGGGAGCCCAGAACTGGTCCCAGAGCTCCAGGTGGGGCCTCCCCAAGGCAGAGCAGAGGGGCAGGATGACCTCCCTCCACCTGCTGGTCACGCTCTTCCTGATGCCCCCCAGGATGCCATTGGCCTCCTTGGCCACAAGGGCACATTGCTGGCTCATGGTCATCCTGTTGTCCACCAGGACTCCCAAGTCTTTTTTCTCAGAGCTGCTCTCCAGCAGGTCAGTCCTACCCAGGACCACCAACTCCCCCCTTCCCATGCACCAGCATCCCCCCACCCCGGGCTGCTCCCCAGCTGCAATGAACATTTCTGGCCAGCTATGAGGATATCTGGATCCTGCTCTGCAGCTATCAGACCTGGGATGATCATGGAGATTCATTTCCTTGCTTTACAGTGACCCAGTAAGAAAAAAAAAAACACCTACCCAATTTGGAGAAGAAATTTCCATGTACGCAAATTTTCCAGATTAAAATAATAAAAAAAAGAATTTGTTAATATATGTCACTTCTCTCTGTGGTTGCATTTAACAGAGGAAAATTTTCAAAACAGCTTTGACTTTTACTAGAGGACAAACGTTGGTCCTCTAAAAACGACGATTTTTTTTTTTAATTTTTTTTTAAAATGAATCAGCTGTTCCATCTCCAGTCTGAGTCCACATCCTCAGAAGGGAATCTATAAATACCTACACAAGATGACTTTGGGATCCAAGAACGAAGATTGATTTGAAACAGTTGCTTTATACACTCAGGGAAAATTAAAATCCCAGGCTTACAGGATATTTCACGTTGGGAGGGACCTCAAGAGGTCTCCAGTCCAACCTCCCTTTCAAAGTAGGGTGCTCTGAAATGCTCAGGACCTTGCCCAGCCTGGTCTTGGCAGCCTCCAAGGATGGAGATTGCACACCTTCTCTGGGCCACCTGCCCCACAGTCTGTGTGGGGAGAAAGGTTTTCCTTCTGTCCAGCCTGGACCTCTCTTGGTTCAATGGACACCCACCCACGGCCTCTCATCCCCACCATGCCCTGCTGTGAAGATCCTGGCTCCAAACACCCCCCTCCAGGCTACCCCGAGGTCCCCAAAGCCACCACTGCTCTGAGATGAACAAACCCCACTTCTTCAACCCCTCCTGGCACAGCGAGAGCTCCAGCCCCTGCCCATCCCAGGGACCTCCACTGAACCCACACTAGTTGACTCCCATCTTGCTTGTACCGGGGGGCCTAAAGCTGGCAGCAGCTCCAGAAACCATCTGACCAGAGGGATGATCACTTCCCTCCATCCTGGCCGGGTTAACACACACTGGGATGCCGCTGGCCTTCCTTTCTCAGCTCACTTTAATCAAATTACACGTATATAATGTATTTATCTGATATGAAGCCTTTTGCATCTCCTTGTCCACAATCTCCTTGTGCTGCCGATTGATACACTGTGAAATGTGGCCAGTGATAGGAATTAATGGCTTGCAGGAGAGCAGAGCTCTCTTCAGAGCCAGGTTTCCGTGTCCAGTGCTTGGTCAGGACCCCGAGCCATCACCCGCACGTGCCGAGCCACGCTCTCGGCTCTGTCCCTGTTCCCCTCCAGCCACCGAAGCCTCACCGGTGCCGCAACATCTACCAGAGGTCACACCACAACCCCTGTTCGGCAGAAGCTGCAAATAAATATTAAACAGGGCACGAACTCCGAGGCTGAAACCTGGGGCCTGAAAAACGAAATAAACACCAGCAGCCCCTGCTAATCCTGTTTGCTCCAGCCACGGAGAAAACATTCCCTGCGGTGGACGGGAGCCTGGAGCCGGGCTGTGACAGCAAGAAAGTGTCTGGACGTTTCCATTAGCGTTCGCTTCTCTTCTTTGTTGTACATTGAGAAAATTAATCTTCCAAAACCTGTAAATTTTGCATTAGCTCTGTCTCTAGAGTAAAACCACAGAGATGTTTGCGTGTACTCACAGCAGATCCTCAGCCGTCCCCAGCAGGCTCTTGGAGCATCTCCCAGCACGCCCAAGAGTCCTCCGTTGGCTCCTGCAGCCCCAAGGAGCAGAGATCCCATCCACAGGGGATACAAGCAGAGCAGCAGGATGGACTCCTGGGCTCTGGGACTGCTCCTGAGACCCTGCACAACTCTGCTGATCCCGTGGAGGGTGGGCTGCTCCTGCTCAACCTCCCTTGGCAGATAAGTGAGAAAAAAGAAGCAAAAGGGAGCAGAAATGTGATGGAAGCCCTCTTCAGTGCCAGAGCATCCCAGCAGGCGCTGGCAGAGGGTGTCTCACCTTCTGGGTGCCCAAGCTCCTCACCCCATCATGTCCCAGCAGAGGTGGCAGATGCAGACAGGGTGAGGAGAAGCATCCCCAGTGCTGCCTTGTGGCTGGGGATGAAAAGCATGAAATGGGTTTGGGAAAAAGCATGAAATGGGGTTGGGAAAACAGAGAGGGGAAAGCGAGTAGGATCAACCCACACAATTTTTCCTTTTCCTCTTCCTTTTCCTTTTCCTCCTCCTTTCTGCCCCCTTTACCCTGCAGTCCCGGGGGCAGGGGAGGGTTTCCACACAGTGATTTTGGGTTTGGCTCTTTAAAAGCTGAGCATCGTTAGGGAGTGATGTACCAGGATCCTCAGCCGTCTCCTGAGGCAGCCACGGACACCCCCGAGACAGAGCCTGACTCCTGCAGGGACCATCTCCTTCTCCAGCGAGGAGCAGGGACCTGGCTCCTCACCAGGCAGCAGCCAGGCCAAGGGAAAACATCCTGCCCGATGTCAGGAAAGTGTATACACAGGCACACAAAAGTACTAATTTATTTTTTTTTAAACAGCATATTGACTAAACCCATGGTGAGTTAGCTCCCCTCTTATTTTGTGCCAAAGCCAGTATAAAGTTACAGCGGTGCTGCTGTGGTACCTCTGGCCGTCGTGCTTTGTGCCACATCCTTCCTCGCCCCCTTGTTAAGGCTGAATTATTTTTGTGTCGTCCCTTCAAAGGACCCGGGAACAGAAAGTTCTCAGCAGAAAGCGACTGTGCGTGACTCCGGCTCTGCCCTCAGCTTTTATGCTCCCCTTCCCTGAGCAGAGATTTTCCTGGATTCGTTGCGTGTCAGATACACAGTGCACCAGTAAGGAAAGGAGAAGACGGTGGAAACATGTTTCAGGATAATGTTGTTCTCTCCCCATTTGTCAATAACAATCAGTTTCTATATGTTGTTTGTATTAACATAAGTATTTTCGTTATATGCATTTAGAGCATCTAGCAGCAACTTCATTTCCTTGGGTACCCCTAGAACTACCAGAAGCAGGTAAGTTTCTCATGATGCTGCAAACTGGATGACCTTTGGAAATCCCAAACTTAGTTTTTCCCCATGAACAACAACAACAACAACAAGAAGCAGCACATTTCATTGCAAATGAGGAGCGTTGTTGCAATTCTGCCTGGATAACAGTGTGAGGAAAAGGTTCTTTTGCCCCGGAGAGCACAGAGGAGCAGAGCTGCCCACCCCGAGGCCAGCGCACGGCAGCTGCGAGGGATAAACAATTGAGGGATAAACAATTAAGTTCCGTAGCCGTGGCCTCACCCCGGCCGGTACATTTTAACATGCAGCAGGAGAACCTGATCCCGCTCCAGCCGGTGGCAAAGCTCCCTGCAGATGGAGTGGCTCCTGCCCCGGGGACCTTGCTGGCCACCAGCCCCACCACCTTTGGCCAGTGCCAGGCCTCCTTCCTGGGATGGGGGGCACGGCTGGTCACCCAAACCCACCGGTGCCGGTGTCCTGGTGTGTACAGAGGGGATGTTCAGACTGTCCCACCAGCAGCACCCATGGGGTCCCACCTCCACCTCGCCCAGCTCCGCCGCAGCCCTGGCTTCCCAGAACCCACCCGCACCCACTGGGTGCTCTGGGGAGCCACCAGCGCCCCTCGGGTGCCAGACCCCCCACTGCACCCCAGCTATCACCGCTCCGGGGACTCCCCCCGCCACGCATGGCCTGCCCAGGAGCGAGGAGACCCATTGGTCCCGCACAAGCCTGATGGAGCTGGTGTGGCTCTTGGCCGCCTGCGTCGCTTTTCTGAAGGCACAGCCAGATTATCTCCACTTAGTCCCCGGGGGTTTGGCGGGGCGAGGGGACACTGAACACATGCCATGACACCCTGGCCACCCCAGGACCCATGGAACAAAGTCACATGTGAAATCAGGGGAGCCCTGCTCAGAACGAAAAGGGACCCCAGACCCCAGGTCTGCACTGAAAAACATCTCTCAGGACACTGTTACTGTGTCTGCTGTGTTTTCCCTGCAAACTTGAGGGATGCTCGGACAACAAGAGGGTCTGTCCCCAGCCCAGGCACCGCCAGGAGCTATAACGACCATGGACCAGTCCAAGCCCATGTCCCGTCTGCAGCCGAGCAGTTTGTGCTCTCACACAGCCTGGACTGACACATTGTCTGCCTCCTGAGCCACCAGCCACAGTTTAAAAGTATAGGGTATTGAAATGCGTCTTTAATGACTAAGCCCAGAGGTCTGACATTATATTTTTTGTTTTAAGGACTAAACCAGAGCAGAAGACAAATCGCAGTGCCTCGGTGCTTCTTATTTTCATAAGGAAAGGAGCTGTGAGAGTGAAAAAAACAACAGATCATGAGACGTACCTGCACTCGTGGTCTGCAGCCTCAGGGGAGGCCGGGGCATCCCCCTGTGACCGGAGGGCAGCAAGGACCACCACTGCTCCCTGGGGCTGCCCTGCTCCCCCAGGAGCCTTATGAGCCTCACCTCATACCCCAGCACCCCACCTCCCAGCACCCCATCTCCCCAGCCTCCCACCTCTCCATCATCCCACCTCTCCAGCATCCCACCTCCCCAGCACCATGGATTCAGGGCTGCCCTTTGCTGTGGGCTCAGGAGCCCACCTCACCTCCACCCCAGCACCACCAAACCCCACCACCAAAACCCACCACCAAGAACACACCGGGCTGTGTTCCTTATTAAAGAGAAACAGGGATTACCTTTAATGAGTCCGTGGCAGGATCACGAGTCAATGATGTGTTAAACAAATCCAGCTGAAGATGTGCCAATATTTTCTCAATATTGATAAAATAAAACACTTTAAAATGGAAAATACATTTATGCAATTGTTTTATGAAGATGTTTTAATCGCAACACTGGAGCAGGTCCCCAGGCAGGCTGTGACATCCCCACCCTGGGGGATGCTCGAGCTGCCTGGCAGCCCCCTCCAAGAGACCCTGCTGAGGCATGGCTGGACCAGGGGGCTCCAGAGACCCCTGCCCACCTGGTTCCTCCTGTGGTTCAAGCTTGGACATGTTTTCCTTTGCTACTTCTCACCCAGAAGGACACGGAGCTGTTGGATGGGGCCAGAGGAGGCCCCAGAGATGCTGGGAGGGCTGGAGCCCCTCTGCTGGGAGGGGGGGCTGAGAGAGTTGGGGGGGTTCAGCCTGGAGAAGAGAAGGCTCCGGGGAGACCTTCCAGCTCCTTCCAGTCCCTAAAGAAGGGGGGCTCCAGGAAAGCTGGGGAGGGACTCTGGATGAGGGAGGGGAGCCCTAGGAGGAGGGGGAAGGGTTGGACACGGAAAGAGGGGAGATGGAGCTGAGATAAATGAAACAGCTCTTTAAACACAGATAATTTGATGAATAACAGCCCCTCAGAGGAGTAGAAAATAGCAGGAATTCGTAGTAGTGACAATTATTTTCCCTTTCTGGGAGGTGCAGTAAGGAATGTAACCCAGCCTGGGGAAAACACAACATAAAACACAGCCTAAGCCATGGCAGCCGTCAGTGCATCCCGCACCCCCCGGAACGGCTCAGCACCTTCTTTCCACTCCATTCCCGACCCCAGCTCCCTCTGCCCCTCGCCTGCCGTGTCGGGGGCCGGGGCCTTTCACCCCACTATTGCCAGGGTCCCAGAATTTCAGCAGGACCGTGGTGCAGGTGAGGGCAACACATTGGCTGCTCCACATGATAAAATAATGACACAATTACAGCCAGATCCAGACCATCCCGAGCACGATGATACCTGAAGGCCTCATTCTCCAACCTTTTCAGCTCAAACCAGGCGTATTCCAAAGGCGTGATTTAAATAATGGCTTTGCTTCAGCAGCCACGGGAGCGGTGAATTCTTCAGCGCTTTACACTAGTTTTGGTGCACATGCCATACCAAATTTAACTGCTCTGTCTCAGCTGGAAGACGTGAGGACAAGCAGGCAGGCAATAAATATACCTTATTGCTCTACAAAACAAGACAAACATCTCTAGGAATATATATGTGGCCTTAAACAAAAGTTAGAGTCTGCCCCATCCGAAGGGCTCAGTAATTATCTTGTGCACGTCAAGAATGCCTCTCTCTTTATTCCACCTATTTTATCCTTCTGCCCCCACCACTGTTTTTATAACTTCTAACGATCCTTTGAAAATGGGAGCCTGTGTTAGAAATGAGAAGTATTTTCAGTGCAGCAGCAGGGAAAGGTATAGGATAAACACGCTGCTCCGTGGAGATTAAGCGCGGAGGACTGTCTAGACAGCTAAATTCCTATGGATTTCATTTATCGGGGCCGCCAGGCCAAGATCTCTTTTGTTTCCAAAGAAGGTCTGGCAAAACCTTCTCCTTGAGGCAGCATCGGCCCCACAGCCTCGGACACCGGGGGAGTGGGACCCCTTGGGGCTCAGGGTAACACGTGCTGAAGTGGTGATGCCCACACATCAACTTCTTTCTTTCTTCCTTCCTTCCTAATTTGTGTAAAATAATCGAGGAGGTGGTTGCTTGGAGTCCCGGTGGTCAAGAGAGGAACAGAAGCCCGTGGTCTACGTGCAGCCTTACCTCCATGGCACTGCCAGATTTTCGGAGACCTGCCCCAAGTCAGCTGAGCCTCCCGCAGAGCTGGGCAAGGACACAGCAGCCGGGGTCCCACCGGGTCTCTGCAAACTTCTCAGTGAAGGGGTCCCCAGGAGCAGGGTCACGGCATCAGCCCCAGCGAAGAGGAGGTGGCATCGTGTCTGACACTCGCAGAAACGTCCAAAGATGCTGGTACACGATCGTGACACCCCGACCTAAGGCACACAGCGGTTTTGAGCTGCAAAGCCAGTCCAAAATGCAGAAGCCCCCCGACATGCCTGTTGCAGACCCCCCCCCAGAGCCTGCACCCCGGCAGAGCCAGTCACAGCATCCCCCACCGTGTTCAGCAGCAGAAACCTCAGGAAAAGGGCAGAAAAATCAGGATTTCACTCTCAGTCTTGCCTATTAAAAATTACTGCTTCTCTTCAGTACTAGGGATCAATCGACACATCCATAAAGAATTAGTAATAAATTAACTAGTTCATTATTTGCCCATGAGACAAGGATGTTTACCGAGATAGAGATGATTTATTGGGCCGTGACGGTGTCTCACCTTTTTAATGAGCAGCTCCTCAGTAACTCTACATGGTCTAATAAAAGCAGCGAAAACAGTAATACTGTGGCACTAGAAAAGTGCTCTTTTGCTCTAGTCGAGGGACAGTCTTGGCAATTCTTTTCCTATCTACAGAAGTAGATTTTTAAAAGAGTGACTGAAAAAATAAAAAGACCAAGTAAAGGAAAACCTCCAGTGTTAGTTGCACTAAAAACATTTACTCACACACAAAAAAAAACCTTCATTGTATTTGAAAGAGAAGCTGGACAAACCAAAGCTGCTTAAAAATTATTTTTCTAGATATTCCATGAGAAAAATTACTGCTGTTTGTACAGACGCAGGGGAGCAGGGGGACACAGGAGCACCTTTGTGCCTTCAGCAGCCAGAGCGGGTGACCTGGACGCCCGTGGAGCTGGGAACCCAGAGCAGCCCCTTCAGCAGCACGTGAAGTTTTATGCAAAAGGAGAAAGGAAGGAAAATGTCCTTTTCCCAAAGTAAATGAAAAGAAACACAACTAAATTCTCCCGTAGGGGTGTCAGGGAATATTACCATCAAAACCACCTGCAAAGTGTCACCCAGAGGACTCCCTGCGAGGGTCCTGACTCCCTCTGCTCATCCCTGCCCGATCCCACGCCTCCGGCACCTCCAGCTCCCTGGGCTAAGGCAGAACTGCCTGGTCCTACAGCCCAGGGATGGGCTCTGAAAAACCCCAGCCACCAGAGCAGCACTTTGTGTCCATCCCCGGGGTCCTCTGCGCCACAGGAGGAATAGATCCAGGCTAAAAAGAAGACTTTTTCCCTCTGCTTCTCGCTTCTGCACCCCCAGGGCCCGCTGCACACCCCTCCTCACATCCAGCCTCTGGAATCCCTTCCTGCCTTCAACATCTCTGGAATAAAAACTTGCTGCTATAGCAACAAAACCGGGACAAACAGCTTATCCCCTCTGGAAGCAAGGCGTATATCATCCCAATCCTGCCGCCGTGCCCCCCCCTTGCCGGGGTCTCTGCTCTCTCCCCTCTCTCTAAAAGAGACAGGGCAGAGGGGGCTGGGGGACCACCACTTGGCTGGATGAGGAACCTCATTCCCGCCTGCCTTTGCTTTGCTTTTAACAACTTTTCAACTTCTACATAGCTTTTACATGAAAAAATCGAGCAATCCTCCCGCCTCCAGCCTGCCAGAGTTGTAACACGTCTGCTTGCTGCCAAAACCACAGCATCCCTGTCTGGCTGCCTCTGCACGGCCACGTGCAGCTAATACCAACTGTCCCAGGCAATTAATATCAGTTTTAATCGCCATGTAGCTTTTGGATGCAGCAGAGATGCAAAAAACTAGAGTTAAACCATGCTCTTGTAGAAAATCTGCACAGGGGAGTGAGAAGACCCTGTTTTCACTATTATGAGATTATATTAAACAGGACATGATTATGAACTCATTAGTTATGGTCATCCACGTCTATTTGTGGGGTTAAATATCTCTATTCAAGCCACAAAACTCGGCTGAGCATAAAAAAACCCCAAAGGGCAGTTTCCCCCTCTTGAAATTAGAAAGTTTTTCCTCTGAAAAGTGCCAAAGAATTAAAAAACATAAATAATCAAATAAGCGAGTAACCAAATAAGCAAAACTACTACTCCCGACAGGGTCTCGGGTGCCACGGCTGCGGTGGAGGTGGCTGGAAAATGACAACACTTTCCTCCCAGCCAGACACGGGGAGGACGGGATGGGTGATGGGAAGAAGCCCCTGGAGAAGGACCCTCTGGAGAAGGACCCTCTGGAGAAGGAGGTTGGAGCATCCCAAGAGAAGAGCCCTGAGCACCCCTAAAACCTTCCTTGTCCCCAGGGCAGGGGGTTTGTCAGCCCGAGGGACAATTTCCTGGGCAGGCGAGGGGTGGTCCTTCTCCTGGGGGGACCAGGGTGCTCCAGCGAGGCTGGAGGTCAGCTGCTCCGGCTCTGACGGCATTGTACGATAACAGGTTTGATATTTCCTTTTCCAAAAAACACGCCAGGGGCCGAGGGGGAAGTTGTGTGGCTGATGGGCAGTCCCTAAGCCAGCCCAGGGGTCGGTGGGACCCTCGGCTCCTGCTGGCCGCCGGGGCAAATGCTCTCCCCTGCTCCCCTAACCCGCTCACTCCCGCCTGCTGGACCGCGGTCGGGAGGAAGGAGTAAAGCCAAAAGGAGGAGAAAAACAACTGTCAGGAGAGGATAAATCAAGACGCCAGAAGGTCTAAAGGCTGCCTTCAGCCTGAGCTCATCCCCTGTGCAGCCCCAGCCGCGGAGCTCGCCCGGGCCAGCAGCCACCACGGCCGATGGATGTGCAACCACGAGCGGGGAACCGCACCGCAAGGGCAGTCCCACCCCCCACCTGAAATGGCATCTCTAAATATTGTTTATTTGCTGATCTGTCTCCTTTTAACGGGGGAGGAAAGCTTCACTACCTTCCTCCCCATTTATTATGGGCATTAAGTTAAACATTGTTTCCTCTTAAATTCAATCTAATCGAATTAATATCAATACTGTACTGAGCCAGGCTAATCTAATTAGTGTCAATATTTAATATATTTTCTGCAAGTTGTGCTGAGAATGAGCTTCTTGCTTGCCATTATTGAGTCTGGAAAGAAGAAATAGCATTTTCTTCTAGTTCAGGAATCTATAGCAAATGTGTGTAAGGACAGGCCTGGGGCATTCAGTGCTGTTCCCTCGGCTCCGCCTGCGCCCCATCCATGGGGACAAGTGATTTTCCAGGCGCTGTGAGGGATCAGCCACCCGGAAAGGGGGGGAGAGGGTTCTTGTGTGGTGGTTTCACCCCAGCCGGCAGCTGGGACCACACAGCCGCTTGCTCACTCCCTGGGTTAGGATGGGAATTGGAAAAGTGAGAAAAATCATGGGTTGGGAAAAAGACAGCTTAATAGAATCATGGAATGGTCTGGATTGGAAGGGACCTTTCAGATCATGGAGTCCAACCACCAACCCAGCACTGCCCAAACCCCCACTGACCCATGTCCCTCAGCACCACCTCTGCCCGGCTTTGAAATCCCTCCAGGGATGGCGACTCCACCACTGCCCTGGGCAGCCTCTGCCAAGGCTTCACAACCCTTTCCATGAAGAAATCGTTCCCAATATCCATCCTAAACCTCCCCTGGGGCAACTTGAGGCCATTTCCTCTTGTCCCATGGCCTGTTCCTTGGGAGAAGAGACCGACCCCCCCTGGCTACCCCCTCCTTTCAGGGAGTTGGAGAGAGTGAGAAGGTCTCCCCTCAGCCTCCTTTTCTCCACATCAGCTTCACAAGCTTCATTTACTGGGCATTAGGTGTTCGTTGGAAAGTGGATGCCCTTTTTAATGGGCTGCAGATTGGGTACTGTTCACAGCAAAGGTGCTCCTCCACTCCCTGGTCCCGGGTGATGTGGGGCGTTGGACTAGATGATCTCCAGAGCTCTCTTCCAACCCCATATCATTCTGTGATTTCCACAGAGTTTTATTTCATCAGTCCTTTAGAGATACAGAGATGAAAGAAGGCTCCACAAGTAATCACCTTTACGAGGCACCTCCTCCTCCTCCTCTCATGCGTCCATCAAACGCAGCGGGAAGAGCCGACACGAGAGACTGATGGGCAAAGCCAAAGTGTCGCTCCCTCAACACCTCCCAGCCGGGAGGCTCAGAGCCTGAGGGCTCATTAACAAGCCAAAAAGTCGTTGGATTGCCTTCTGTTAGCATCAGCTGACTGCAAAAAATGCAGGGTTAGCATTCTGAGCTACAGTACACAATAGTCACTGAAAAGTAAATGAAATAAATCCAAGATTCCTACACGCAGCTGTCACGAGGAACACAAAAAGCTCAGCATTAAGTGCTATAAAAGGAGTTTCATGCTTGATGACTCCGAGAGAGTTACAGTTCACACATCAAACTGGTCTTACAAGTCATAAAACCCGCTGAATGCTGATGCCGTAACTCAGCTGGGCAGAAAAAAATTATTCACTGGTTATGTGAAGGGAGCGGGCATGCACCAGCCGGAGGTCAGAGAAGGGCATTTCGAGCAGAATCTCACCATATTTTGGTTCCAGTAATAGCAGCAAGTTAAGCATGATAAACTGTTATTCAGAATATAATTCCATTTTTGTTTCGGACTTAGCAGCAAATAAATAATCTCATTTCACATTAAGAGCTTGCAAAGATAATGCACTGAAAACTACACTGTTACCAACACCAAAAGTTCTAAAGCAAGACGCGTTCCTCCCCCCAGATCATGCGATTAATCTTTTCTTTAGAAGATCTCATGGTTTTTAGGTTAGGCTAAACTTTTAAGTTACTTTTATAGAGTCTTTGATTCCTGAGGCTACATCCTGGCTTGTGCCCAGGACCATTACTGGTTTGTCATGGGAAACAGCCTTACCAGCAGCAGCGGTACCAGTTAACCAGCTCCTATCCAAACTCAGCTCAGCTCTACAAGCCCATTTTCAAATAATTCAGTCTTGTACCTCAGTCCCCAGGTTTTGGCCTGAGCAGCATGAGGAGGACTCAGCACACATGTTGGAGGAGCCACCAGAGACCTTCAGACCGCGAGAGCCCTGGCCGCCGCGGTCCAGCCAGCTGTGGTGCGAGGAGCGTCGGCCAAACCTTCTTTATATCTGAGGCTGGGCTCATGTTATGCTCTCCCTTGCCCCTCAGCCCAAAATGACCGCTTTTTCCAGCTCTTGTGGCTGCCAAGAAGAAAGAAAATGGAGCAGCCAAAGAGCATTTTGCCAACAGTGGTCAGAAGGTATGAATGTGGCCAGGCAATGCAGCTGGCTCCGGGGGGTGCCTGGAGATCACAGCTCTCTACCACACACCTAAAATACATGACAGTTTTTACTGAGCCTCTTCAACTTTTATGGAAAAGAAGCGGGGTTGTGGTGTTTTTTCTCCCTCTTAGTGATAAAAACCCATTCCCTAGATCTCTATCCCACGCTGTGGTCTGAGGGTGCCTTCACCAGCAGCTGCACTGTTTTTGTGGTCTTTTCTTCAATGCTTGTCTGATTTATAAGAGCTTTATACACAATTAAGGTCAATAAATGAGGCACATAGTCATTGGGTATATGATTATAGTCAATACATTTAGCTGCTCCCCTTGCTTCAGAGAGAGAAGGACCAACTGTGTACAGGGAGCCTTGGGCTCCTCACTGGCTCTTGGGTGGAGACATGGGGAGCATCCGGTGGGGACCATGACTCCTCCACAGGCTCACACCCCTCCTTGGCCACCCAAACCTCACTTGGCCCTTCTCATGGCTCTTCTGGGCTTCCTACCACATCATGGTTGATTTTCCACCTTTCTTTTGAGGCATGGCATTTGGAACCGGACACGGTATTTTAGCTGAAATCTTACCAGCATTGTGGAAAGTAGAAAACAATACAGATTCCCAAATAAAACTTGACATTTTTGCACAGCTGTTTGTTCCTGTTCAGCACGTGCTCCTCAAGGCTGCAGCATTCAGCTCTGCAGACTGCCAAACTATTGCCCATCCAGCATTGTTGTTATTGATATTTTTTTTCTGCTAAAGTCTTAATTTTGTCCAACCGATGGGCCCTGACTGGACCGTCTCCAACTTTTTGAGATCATTTTAGGCCTAATCCCCTCAAATGCAATGACTGAAGCTCCTTCCAGCTCAATGCTATCCACAAACATCTTCTCTTTGCTTTGTCCTGTAGAATGGTCATCACCATTGGAGCAACTGATGAAAGCAGCCATTGGGGTCGGTCCCACACCTGGGACCGACCACACCTGAAAGCTGTGACAGCAATCATATAAACTTTTGGGGTTTGGTGGCTTTTCCATGACTATCTTCACCTGATGCAAATTTTTTTTTCATGTTTTCCTTATGAAAAGCCAGAGGAGAATCAGCCTCCTGGCTCCAGCACATAAACACCCTCTGCTGCCCTTCCCTACCAGCTGCCTTTCATGTTGTTGCTCCCTATCCGCTCTGACGTCTCATCCCCTTTCATCTTCCTCCCGTGTTCCCCCAGGTTAAATTCCCAGCATATCTCTGGACTCTTTTCCAGCTAGAGAGACCACCAGATCCATCAGATCATTCCCACGGTGATCTCTGAACCCATTTCTGTGGCTCTTTTCTCAACCACTGAGGACAACCCCACCATCCTGTTGGCAATTAAGATCCAGAACCCGATTGTGGAGCCTGATTTGTTCCCCCAGGGACAGGAGAGATGCTCAGGAAGGGGTCAGGTGAGGTTGCTCCTGTTCCAAGTCACAGGCCAGATGGCACAGCTCCCTCTACCCCTCGGCGTGTGCTGCTCCTGGCGACGAGTTCGGGCTGTGAGAAGATGTCAAAATCTGCAGGAAACCTCCGGACAAGCTTTCACAGCCAGAGGCAGAGAAGCGGTGGAAGTTCTGGAGTTATATAAATATTTTTCTTACAGAGTTAAACACAACCACTTTATCCTTCCTCGGCACCGTGATAAAAAGCAGATTTTAAATAAACATGGTTTCAAATGGATGTTTTGGTTTTTTCATTCATTGGAATATGTTCTGGCTGCAGGTACTACAGGTGAGACCCCCCCCCAGCTCCCTTAGTTACACCTGGAAAAACCCATCAACTGGAAAAACGCATCACGTTTTTCCAAACCCTCTGATCCAGAGTGACTTTCAGACTGTAACTTCTTGCTCCGTGGTTTTTCTCTTGTCCCACCCGCTGCGGAGCTGCCGTCCCCGCTGTGGGGTCAGCCTGGTGGGGATCTCCCACACCTCTCGCCCCAGCACCCCGCGACTCGGGCACAGCCTCCTCCCGACGGCCTTGCCAGTTTGACATTAACGGGGATGATTAAATTACGGAGAGTAAATTGGTTACTTGAGGAAATAGACTCCTTTTTCTTTTTTTTTTTTTTTTTTTTTCCTTTTTTCCATGAAGGAGACATTCACAAACCGCCCCAGATTTCTGAAAGTCTATTTATTTTTGGAAAGCGGCTGGAAAAATAACTTGCAAATAAATTTCAAGCCCGGCGTGTGCCTGGAGGCTGCTCCGCGCCGAGTGGGTCAGGCGGTTCCGCCTTGGTGCTGGGGTGCTGGGGGCTGCCAAAGCTCAACAACCCACACAACACTCGTGCAGATGGTTTCCTACCTGTTTCGTGAGGAACAAGCTCTGGGGTTTGCAGGAGAGCAGGTCTGTGTGTGTGCGACACAATCCCAGCACCCCAGAGATAGACACGGTCAGTGTAAATGTTCCCCGGGCACAACTAATCCGGGTTATGGACAGAGGAATAAATAATTATGCTCAGCCCGAGGACACTTTGCTAAACTCCATGTTCCTCTTCTCTGACCGAGTCCAACCAAATCTGAATAAAACAAAGTCGGCCGTGAGGGAGGGGGCGGCTTCCCCAGCCCCTCTCCTGGAAAAACTGGGGTTTTGCACCTTAGAAAGGACCAGAATTTCGGCCGTGCCGCACGTCGCTGCGTGGCAGGGCTCAGCAAAGGGAAAGCTTTGCTACGGGGTACACTGCAGCTCTGCAGGGGACCTGGAATTAAAGCCTAAAGAGCTCTAATAAACTCTCTGAGTTGATTTCAATTAAAAAGAAGTTATTACAACAGCCCCTATTTTCTTATTAGGACATTTAAACAGTCCCTATTAAAAGATTAGAGAATATTGAGCGTTGGAGGCCTTCTTAAACACACTGTCTAGAATATTTCTGTTTAAAATTATTTCTATTTAAATACTTCTATCTAAAATTGACATTATTAGTATCGGACACCCATGTCCAAACTTCAGACCACAGGTTTAAAACTCCCTGAGACCTTCCCGAGGGGATCCCCCCCGGCCATGGAAAACCCACCTGGGTTTGCAGAAGATGTTTTCATTCCCCTGAAGCACAAAGAAGAAAAATCACTCCAATATTCCTTGATTTGTCTAATACTTGTCATCTCCTGCAGCCCAGACCCAACCCGAGAGAGCTGCCAAGAACAAATAACTACTGTTTCCATAGATTAGGAGATGAATCATTCATGTTATTTTTAGCAGGTCATTAAGGGCTGGCAGCAAAATTTGCAAACTGACTTGTGGGGCTTTTGATTGGTGTTAGCATAACCTTTTAAAGAAAACATAAACTGGGATTTAGAACAAAGGAAATTGAAGGGCTGGAAATAATATCTCTAAGTTTTAAAATGACAGTGAGAGAATAAAATAAATAGACTTCATGTGAGTCTCCTCCTCGCTCCCAGCGCTCTCATTTAGGCCTCTCGTAGCTCAACAAATACGAGTGAGAGGTTTCATAGAAAAGCCGCTGGTTTAAGGATCTCCTTCTGCCCTGTGAATACTTACGTGCCCTGGGTAGGGATGCTGTGGTCACTGGGAAAAGCGGGAGTTTTCCACCTCATCCTCCCGGTGTGTGAGCTGGGAAACTGCCTCTGACACCAGGGCACCTCGGAGGAGTCGCTGGGACCGGGCACAGGAGCGGTGTTTGGGGTCCAGAGCACGTGGGGGCTGAAGAGCTTCCCACCCACCGGTGGAGCAAAGCTTCCTAAGATGTGTGTTTAATAGAGAAATAATAAGCTGTATATTAAATATTCACCTTTTAACAGCTACTTCTCTTTTACCGTGCTGTTGGCAGTACGATGGGTGCTGTTCTCAGAAGGGAATCCAGGGAGGGGATTATCCTCCTCTGCTCTGCTCTGGGGAGACCCCCCCAGTGCTGCCTCCAGCTCTGGGGCCACCACCATCAGAAGGACATGGGGCTGTTGGAGCGGGGCCAGAGGAGGCCCTGGAGATGCTGGGAGGGCTGGAGCCCCTCTGCTGGGAGGACGGGCTGAGAGAGTTGGGGGGGTTCAGCCTGGAGAAGAGAAGGCTCTGGGGAGACCTTCCAGCCCCTTCCAGTCCCTAAAGAAGGGGGGCTCCAGGAAAGCTGGGGAGGGACTCAGGGATCACTGCACATCACCCCCCAGGGCCACCCCACCGCTGGGAGCAGGAGGTTCCCCAGGGTCAGGGGTCCCTTCAGCAGGAGCTGCTGTTGCTGCCAAACCCCCCGTGGGATGGGAATAGGGTCAGGAAAAGCAGGGAGCAGCCAAAGGGGACCTGCACCACGGGGGATCCCCACATTCCAGGGCAAGAACTGGGGCTGACGGATCATAGGAGGCATGAAACGCCCACACTATCAGGCTGGCCACCCACCCTGGCCCTTCGACAGCCCCAAAATACACCTGCAAAAGGCCCCCTCAATTCCAGCCCGAGCTGGGCTGCTGGCAGGAGCCCTGGGAGCAGTAAATCTGGCTCCAGCTTTTATCAGCTCCCGCAGCGCTCGTCAAATTAAAGGGCTCTGGTTGAAGCCTCAAAGGCAGAAAAGGATGCTCTGCCGCGGCGGCTGCGCTGGCAGCGAGGTAAATGAGGGCACACGATGTGCCGGGGCTTGATGAGGTGAAGTTCATGTACTTTCTGAAGGCGGAAATGTAGTGTCAAAAAGGATGAGCTCTCAAGAAGGTGGTAAAAAGCAATGTCCTCGAGTACCCGGGAGCAGGGAAGAGCTGCTGCCTCGTTAGCTGCTTCACTGCCTCCTAATAGAAAGCCCCATCTCCTTTATTAAGGGGATCAATGAAGCTCATTTCTCAAAGGGTAAGGAAATAGGACCTGTCCTCTTACAGCAGTGCGAAGAATTGATGACACCAGCTCTGGTCCTCCCCTGCCTGTCCCCTCACCTCTCGTCACCCGCGTCCCAGCTCTGGCACAGCCGGACAGGGGTGGCTCCTGCAGAAGCCAGGGGAGCAGATGGCCCTGTTCCCAACAGCCCCGCCGCGGGGACGGCTGGACAAACAGCCTCCTCAGGTGGGACGGTGGCAGATGTCTCCGGAGGTGGAGAGCAGCCCCGGCCCTGCGGCTGGGGGGGGGGGCGGGACATCTGAAACGCACGGCAACAGTCATCTGTGGTAAAAGTCCTGCGAGGGTTTTGTTTGGATTTTTTTTTTTCCTTTTCTTTGAAGAATGGATTTAATATGGAGTAAATTGAATTTAGCCCTTGCTGTAAATGGAGGCATTTGTTTCTTTGAGTCCCAGAGGGAGCTTTCATTAATTATACTGAGCCCGATGGCCAAGCTGGCAAGAAATTTGTTTCCAAGGGGAAAAGAGAGAAACCAAGCCACAGATGGTTTGCTTGTGTGGTTTTCATATACAATAGAAAAGGAGTATCATACTTCAGCATTAGGGATTAAGAGAGAATTTTTCCACCTGAAATATATCCCTGAAAACTACAGGCACCGTGGGCAAGCTGTCCCAGGGAGCAGGAACAGGAGCCAGATCCGATGGGACCTGCTGCTGCAGGATGGCAGTGCCCGACATGGACCAGGCGCGACTCACTCCTGCTTGTGGTCCTCCCAGGCCCCCAGTGTGCCCACCCACTGCCCCACAACCCACCAATATGCACCCAGGTGCAGAAACCTTCCTCCTCCCATGGCCTGCCCACAGCCTGGAGCTCCAGTCCAGCCCAGTCCACAGCCTGGGGCAGAAATCCCCTTTCTCAGCAAGGACTGTCCAGATTTCTCCTTTCTCCCAAGCAATGCTGAGGTTGAGCTGAGTTCAACCAAGTGCTTTGTGGTCCTTCATCTTCTGGTTTGCTTCTTCAACAGCAACAGGGTGCCCCGAGAAGCTGTGGCTGCCCCATCCCTGGAGGGGTTCAAGGGCAGGTTGGAGGGGGCTTGGAGCAACCTGGTGTAGTGGGAGGTGTCCCTGCCCAGGGCAGGGGGTGGCACTGGGGGGGCTTTAAGCTCCCTTCCCACCCAAGCCGTTCTATGTGTCTATGATTCTGTGATTCAAGGACTGGAGGTGCCAGGGAAGGGCTCCAGTGGCACCAGTTTGCCAGGGAACAGCAATATTCCTGCCAGGGACTTGCCTGGAGCTCCTTGAAGAGCTTCAGGAGAAGCTGCTCAGGGAAATCCATGCTGGACGTGAGCAGCAATGCTGCTAATTCAGAGCTTTTAGCCAAAGACACCACCATAGCTCAAATTTCAGTGAATTATTTTCAGTGTTGAAGCCCTCACGTAAGATGTGGTGTGAGGAACAGAAGCTATTTCAACATAAGCCTCTGGAAAAGGCAACAGCACCAACAAAACCCCACGTGGGGAGGAGGACGCCAGCACAATTCTCCAAGTTCAGACATTTCTGGAAGGAAAGGAGAAAAGGAGGGCAGCACTTTCCAGTGGACTTTAGTTTGCTAATTAAACTCAGTTTTGCTAATTAAAATCAGTTTCTTCCTCTGTCTGTGGAAGCAAACACGGGAGATGAAGGACAAGAAGAAATGCTGTACCAAAGGACAGCGTTGAATGGCCACAGGCACCTCCTGGTGCTGAGAGAAGGACGCAGGTGCCTTCACGTGTGCTTGCAGCAAACATGAGAGCTCAACCAATCCAAAGGGATTTTAGTAATAATGCAATGCACGTGTTAGAGATGAGAGAACAGAAGGTATTTAACTGAGTTAATAATGAAGTCCATTAGCTTAATTTTTCATGTGAGGTTGCAGCACGTGAGGTACCAATGACATGGCCGTGCTAGGCGTCTGCAAAGAGAAACAAGATAAAATAAAGTTCAACAAGTCAAATATTTGGAATCTGGGGAAATTTTTAGGATTTAGGATATCTGATGGCTTTTGCTTTTACTTATGTTATCCTCTATCTTGTCTTCTTTTCACGTTCACACTCTTTTCTATTTTGCCTACAAGCAGAAGAATCCTTATTTGACTTTCTGAGGTACTTCTCACTGCAGATAAATATCTGTTTGGATATCTCACCTGGTAGTTTTTCTAAATCTTAAATGCAAACTTCCCACTTCCTCAGCTTAACACATTGCTGAAAATGGCTGTGGACTCGCTACTTGGACGAAATCCCTCACCAAAAGCAGGAGAACCAATTCTGAAATGAAGCCTGGGAACAGAGAACATCACTTGTGGCTGGAACTGATCTGTTTTTCCATGTGTCCAAGAGAATTCCTTTTACATTCATCAGTTCTCAAGGAAGCCTAGAAAAGAAGAAGAGATAAATGATTAACAGAATCTAAATATAAAGATTTTCTTCATGCTTAGAGCCTTTGTGACCCGCTGTCTTGGGAAACATTCCCAACTCAAATGGAATTGCACTCCGTTCTTGACAGTTCTCATATTGCTCTTGTGAAGCACATGGAGCCTTTCAAAGTCATTAATTAGGATGTCAACAATTGTGCCGTGCTGAGAACTCAGAGGCATCTTGGAAACACAGGCAGACACAGAAATATTAAAAAAAAAAACAACAGACCTCACCCTAACTATTAAACTTTCCTACCCAAACTCTCCAGCGCCGCGAGAAGGGAACCGCTTCGTCTGCTGACACTGCAATGGCACCAGCACCACCAACACCCATGGCCTCATCCCCTTCTCCTCTCCTGTGGATCTGGATGAAGGTACAATGGTGTGAAACACATACATATATAAATCTATATATATATATATCTCAACACGTGGCAGGTGCAGACCCGCAGATGGCTTGAAGACTCTGCCAAAACTCCCGTACCGCAGCCAGGCGCTGTGATTTCTAACAGGTAAAGGGGTTCCTCGCACGCTTGGGAGAGGAAATGCAGTCCGTAGAATTGCCCATCAAGTTGATTTTGTCCAAACCAATCAAGTGCCTAAAGAAGGGAAAGCACAACCCGTTAAAGGGCCTGGGCACCATCTCCCATGGTGTGCTGAGTGGTTTTTGGAACGCAGCTGTCAGACCGTAAAATTCCTTACCAGTGTTTCAATATCCTGTTAAGCAGATTGTTTTAAGCATCAGACTCGTGCAAAGGCCGGGGATTCCAGCTGCAGCCCATCACGGTGCCGTGGTGGCCATCACCTCCAGCCTGGCCCTGCCGGTGGGACATCCAGCCCCCATCCCTCTCCTGCCTCATGCCTGGAGCCGCTGAAAAAGGCAGCGCCGAGGCCAGATTCCTGTGGAACTCCCAGTGCTGCTGCTGCTTTGCCAAGGAATACCCGCACTCCCTGAGGATTTGGGAGAACAAATCGAGACCTGGAGTGTTCATCACCGTCTCCGTAGGACCAAGCACAGGTCCCATCCTTTGCCCTGACTCTCTGCCTTGCCCCCAGGTCATCACAGCAGGGCTGGGTGGTGAAGAGACGTCAATACAGCAGAGAGAGAGACAAACCAGAATCACAGAATCACATGGGGTTGGAAGGGACCTCTGGAGATCATCTCCTCCAACCCCCCTGCCAGAGCAGGTCCACCCACAGCAGGTCCCACAGGAACGTGTCCAGGTGGGGTTTGAATGTCTCCAGAGAAGGAGACTCCACCACCTCCCTGGGCAGCCTCTTCCAGGGCTCTGCCACCCTCACAAGAAAGAAGTTCCTCCTCATGTTTAGATGGAACCTCTCGTGTTCCAGTATGTGCCCATTTACTCTTGTCCTGTCACTGGGCACCACTGAGAAAAGCCTGGCCCCATCCTCCTGACACCCACCCTTTAAGTATTTATAAGCATTGATCAGATCCCCCCTCAGCCTTCTCTTCTCCAGACTAAAAAGACCTGAGTCCCTCAGCCTCTCTTCAGCAGAGAGATGCTCCAGGCCCCTCATCATCTTTGTAGCCCTCTGCTGTCCCCTCTCCAGCAGTTCCCTGTCCTTCTGAAACTGGGGACTTGAAACAGTTCACACATTCAAACCCAACAAATACGTGATGACAGACCTCGCATGCGATCGGGTGGTGGAACTGACCTGAACTTCTCATGACATGAGATGCGCAGCTGGGCTGTAAATCACGGCGGGGAGCTGTGGAGAGGGTGGACATTCCCACTCCTTATACGGGACCCCAGAGGATCCTTTCCAGCTCCTCTGCCAAAGGATGAATTCACAACAGAGTTGCTGGTGCCAGCGCGATCGGCTCAGCTATATATAGTGGTCTCCAGAGTGAGGGTTGTGAGAACCTAAATTAAATGATCGTGGACAGTTACTTGAAGAAGTTAAGAAAAATACACGTCTGAGAAACCAGGTGGGATTTGGTCTTGAACGTGGAAGAGAATCTGAACTTCCTACTGTTGCACCTTGAATAAATATTACTGCCGCTAAGAACAGCAATGCATTCCTGAGAGCAAAATGCAGTTTAGTCTTGGATTTATAGATTTTCCTCAGAAACCTGGATGTCCAGTTTCTCGGGGAATTGGTAATCTTGTGCTCCTCTGAGAATCACAGACTTGGGATCCAACAAACGCTTCTACATACTTTAGAAATACATTCAAATAAACATTGTCTAGTTTTAAATATTGCAGTGATGATAAATTGGGAAAACCCCAGAATTTTCTATGAAGGCAGGCTGATAATTTAGGAGTTAGTTGCGTGTCAACATAGCCCTGCTGGAGCCAGAGCCTTGTCTGGGACATGTATCCTCCTGGAGCCCTGACAAACCTTCTGAAAGTCTCTGAGGAGACATAGCTCAGCATCTCTGCTGCCCCAGGCTCAGGTCGGTGGGGGAATCTGTGGTGTACCTGAGAGGATGCCACCCAGTAGGACAGGGGGGATCTTGCCACAGCAGCTCGCTTTAGCACCAGTCAAAAAAGTAGGGGAACACAAATTTTACTCAGTTCCATTCAAAAAATTAACACTACTTTCCCTTGGGAGAAAGGAGAGAAACGAGACAGGTTTGTGCCCACCCCCACACTAGTGCAGCTTCAAGTTCTGCCACTTGTCGCATCCAACTAAAAACCTGTTCAGACTTTATTTATTCACTCCAAATAACCTTGATATTTAGTCAAGACACTGATGAAATTCCAGCCATGCACTCCAGGTTCTTCAGTCATTCTAGGCATTAATGGAGACTTACAATTTTTAAGCTTTTTAAGGGCAGCTTGCTCAGCATTCCACACGCAAGAAACGTACCTGCAACTTCTATTGACCACCCTAATTAAAAGAGAGGAAATGACTGCAGAATCCTCGGTGATTTCCAAAAGATATCAATATCTGTAGTCATTAATTCACATTCACTCTCTCGAGCACCGCGCATCGATCGGCAAATTGAATTTTTGTTGTCAATAGATCAAATGCTCTCAATTAATAAGCTTTGCTAATTGGATTTTTTTTTCTTCCTGTCAATGGCAGGACCGCACGGCAGCGATGCATCACCTTTAATTGAGAGCGACCCGCGCTTGGGAGGGACGGACTGGGATTCGGTTCTCATGCACGACTGGGAGAGGACGCGGTGCTGCAGGGTCCTGGGGAGCCAGGTGTCACCAGTCTTAAATACCTTCTCCATTTTGCAAAAAAATACCTTCATTTTTCTACTTCTATAACCCACATCTGAGATGTGAGGTTGTCACCTGCCCTTAGAGCAGAGGAAAATGAGTTTTCAGCAAATCTGTCCTTTTCTTTCATAGAAACATGGAATCACAGAATGGTTTGGGTGGGAAGGGACCTTAAAGCCCCCCCAGTGCCACCCCCTGCCCTGGGCAGGGACACCTCCCACCACACCAGGTTGCTCCAAGCCCCCTCCAACCTGCCCTTGAACCCCTCCAGGGATGGGGCAGCCACAGCTTCTCGGGGCAACCTGGGCCAGGCTCTCACCACCCTCCCACCAAACAAGTTCTTCC
>QJSC01011266.1:1106163-1123084 GCA_003697955.1 Calidris pygmaea
GATGCCCTTTCCCAGGTGGGGAGGGCTCATCAGGGGAGAGAATAATTGTCCAAACAGCAATTAATTGTGGGTTTCTCAAACCATAGCAACACTCGAGGGTGTTCCGTACCGTAATCTGCGGCAGCGTTTCATCAGCCGGGGAAATCTCATTTCACGTCAGCTCTCAAATCTGAGAAAGAAACAAAACGACACCTCCAGAAAAGTCAAATTTTCATGCAGTTTGGGCAAGTTAAATGCTTTTGCCGAGAAGGATCTGTGCAGTCAGGCTCATAACAAATACCTGCAGCACTTGTGCCTCCGCTGTGGTTCTCCAGCAGAGACACACCATGGGGAACAGGCAGGAGGGTCTGTCCCCAGGAGATGCCACCTCACAGGGCGCTTCCCACCACAAACCCCACGTAAGCGGCGCCCAGAGGCCCCTGAACATTGCAATTTGCATGATAAATTGTGACACATCAGAACTTATACCTTTTGTTCTCCCCAAAAGTAAAAACATCAATGAGATAATTTTCCTACAGGAAAATTTAAACAAATCCAGGGTGATTTTATCACCTGATTCTGTAGTATACGCAAATGTCAAGACAAGTAATACATCAGGGAAACTCAAAGCATATTTTAATTAAAATGATTCCTATGCCACATATAAACCAAATCATTGCCATAATCAACATTACATGATTTTTTTTTTTTAAAAGGGAAAGGAGCCTCTTTAGGAAGTTCCTGTTATTTAGCAGGCATTGGATTTCGCTGCGTTTTGAATACTCCATAAAATAGCAACAGGTGAGAAAGCATTTAACCACATTTCCAACCCAATTCAAAAAAAAAAAAAAAATCTAAGTTAAATCAACAATTTTTAAGTTGGATTAGAAGAGATTTTAGGAAAATTTAAGACATTTTAAGAGAAATTAACAGTGCATCCTGAAGAGCAGCGACAGAAACCAATCCTCTTGACCTAACTTTGCAGCACCAGCACCACTATCGGGAACCACTGATCTCTGTTGAGAAAATGGGGATAATATCCCTGAGTGTGCATCATGGCTGGGCTCAACCCCAACTGACTGACCCCAGAAATCCCAAGGGATCCCGGCAGGACAGGGAGAGCATGGGCTGGGAACCACAGCTCCACGCGCAGCCAGACAGCAGCAGGACAAACCCGACGGCACCAAAGCGAGAACTCCCCGAATCCAGCATGGGATCCAACAGATTTCAATTCTCAAAGGCAAATCAAAGGGAAATCAAGAGCAATTTGGCTTTCCGTGTCATCTTCTCCAGGCGTTTCAGCATTCAGTTCCAAGTCCCAGTCTTAAACATCAAGGCTTATGGCCTGCAAACTGCAACGAGAAGGAAAAACGAGAGGTAATTATGTTATGCACCTGTATCAATCAGGCACTTTTTTTAAATTTTCATACATAAGATACATTTTAGGATTAAATTATCCCTATGGTCTGTGCTGGCACATGGAAATACAAGCAGTTACTGTGGCCAATTTGTCACCAAGTAAAAGGGAGAGAAAAACAGAGGGAGAAAAAATTTCCCATCCATGGAGTACATCAAACTAGCTCTGTGACAACTGCTGCAGGGCTCCAGTTTATACTTTACCCACCGATATCCCTGTCTTCCCTCTCACAGACAAAACCACTCCAAACCCCTTCGTTTTTTAGATCTCTTTGGGGGATGCATGGACACAGAGGTGGCAGGGGAGAAGACACTGCTGAGCCTAGTTCTGCCTTGGTCATTGGCTCTGACCTGACTCAAGGTCCACCAAAAGCCATGAAATGTGTCCTCGGCATCTGTGGGTCCACTGTGGAGCTACCAAATCTGCAGAATTCCCACTTAAAAGAAAACCAACAAGTTATGGTGCTCTTGCAAGACCAAAGTACAAGCTGGGAGGAGAAAAGAAGGAAACTTGTGCATTTTGAGCGTGGATATTTACTAAATTTTATTCCAACACTTGCTGAAGCCCCTCTTGAGCGCGTGCCTCGCTGCAGCCCTTGGTTCCTCTCCTCCTCTCCTCCCTCTTGCCCACCCCACGGCGTGGCAGAGCTGCCCTGCTGATGTGTTTTCCCTCCTGGGAGCACCATGCCCAATGCTGTGTGGGAGCAACGTGTGATCACGGGGATACAAACAGACCAGGAGCACATTTAGACTTTTTAAGGCAAAGGCTTTGACTTTCCAAGGAGCGAAGTTCTACAGCAGGCAAAGGGGACACTTGGGAACACAACCCTACGTTTTAAAGACAGAATAACAAATTTTATGGGTAGGTTTCTGTGACAGAAATTGGCAAAAACTTGCAGCAAGAACCAAAGATGTAGTAGGCATCCTGGAGCAATGGGCACCCTGAGGTCCCCAAGGCTCTTTGGAAGGACTGGCTGGCTCTTTGCTTGCAGCCACCCCACACCTCCAGGCTCTGTTTGCTGCCTGCCGGGATCAGGAAGAAACTCTTCTTCCTCCAAGCACATAATTATGCTTATGAAGGTTGGAAGGATTTCAGTCTTCCATTGAAGCTCTGGAGAAGAGACAGAATTAGAGGCTGAGGCCCCTGTGTAGGCTTAAGGCAGCTGGTTCACACGCCTCGAGCACCCCTCAGATCTAAAGCCGCCCTGAGATTTCACATCCAGAGGAATTCTCCGGCACAGCCGAAGGTCAGGGACTTCCTCCTGGGAAAAAGAAAGGACCTTTCACATGATCTGCTTCCTGGGATCATCTGGGAAACTCACCTAACAGGTTATCTGCAATTGAAGAACCAAAGCCATCGGGAATGCCTTTGATAAGTCCCAGCGTGATAAATAGGAGGTACAGTACGACACGGCATGTTCTGCCGTGAAGTACCCACACATCAAACTGCAGGTCTGCAGCTCCCAAAGGAGATCCATCTCCTGAGGTACCGCTTCAAAGTCAAGTGCCCTCACTTTATATTTTTCAGCTATGACTAATCCTTTCCAGGGAAAAAAAAAAAAAAAAAAAAAGTATTTAAAAAAAAAAAGCTTGCAAAACCTCCATTATTCCTTCAGTCACAGCATTAGCCCATCCACAACACAGCACCAAGCTGTGTAGGACCAGAAGACAATACACATCGAAACAGCCTCTCCCTGCACATACGGATGTGTGAAGTCAGACATAAACACATAGAGACCCCAGGGATTTTAGCAAACCTGCCTTGAGAAGAAAAGACACAATATGGCATCACATTAATTACCACGTGAAAAGAACAAATTTAATCTATTGCCTGAAATCCTAGAATGGTTTGGGTGGGAAGGGAGCTTAAAGCCCCCCCAGTGCCACCCCCTGCCCTGGGCAGGGACACCTCCCACCACACCAGGTTGCTCCAAGCCCCCTCCAACCTGCCCTTGAACCCCTCCAGGGATGGGGCAGCCACAGCTTCTCTGGCCAACCTGGGCCAGGCTCTCACCACCCTCCCACCAAACAAGTTCTTCCCCACATCTCAGCTCCNGGTCCAACCCTTCCCCCTCCTCCTAGGGCTCCCCTCCCTCATCCAGAGTCCCTCCCCAGCTTTCCTGGAGCCCCCCTTCTTGAGGGACTGGAAGGGGCTGGAAGGTCTCCCCGGAGCCTTCTCTTCTCCAGGCTGAACCCCCCCAACTCTCTCAGCCTGTCCTCCCAGCAGAGGGGCTCCAGCCCTCCCAGCATCTCCATGGCCTCCTCTGGCCCCGCTCCAGCAGCTCCATGTCCTTCTGATGGTGGTGACCCCAGAATTTGGGAGGGGGGGTGTCTCCCCAGAGGGGAGCAGAGGGGCAGAATCCCTGCTGGCCACGCTGCTGGGGATGCAGCCCAGGGTGCGGGGGGTTTCTGGGCTGCCAGCCCACGTTGCTGGCTCACGTTGAACTACAGAGCTTTGGGTAGAGGAGTAGAAGCAGTGCTTATAAATTAAATAGCATTACTTACTAGACTTACTGCCTGGTAGAAGCTATTTTCTTGAAGCTCAATATACTTCAACCCTCTCTGAAACTATGACATGAACGATCCAAAGCACACAGGAAGCACTTGGCTGCCTGTGTGAGTCTCCCCTCAGCCTGAATTCGACGCCTCCCCCTGTGCTCAGGCAGCAGGGACATGCCGGCTGCTGTGTCTGAACCTGTGTCAACCCAACTCGTGCCTGAGAAGGCCTATCAACCTCGCTGCACAGAGCAACCCAGCAACGCAAGCTCTAAAAGCCTACATGCTGCAAGGCCAGCTAATGAGTAGTCTAAAAATTAAAAATTAAGTCGTTTAAAAATTACCAGCAGAGAGTTCAGTGAGAAAGGCAGAGGGCTGCAGGGGGAATTATTTTAGAGTGAGGGCACTAAGGTGCCAGCCCACGTACCGCAGCTTTCAGAGCTTGGTCAATGTCTTCCAGTAAATCTTCTTCATCTTCCAAACCAACCGACAGGCGAATTAATGTATCACTGATTCCAAGAGCTTCTCTATCTTCTTTAGGCACTGAGGCATGAGTCATGATGGCCCTGGGGTTAAAAAATAGACTTTTTTCTAAGAAGTGTTTACTTTTATCGGTAAAGAGTGAACAAATCAGTTTCCTGCCAGCATCCCCTGAAGTTCCACCAAGGTTTTACACCTTTTGTTACCACCTGCTGGTTAACCCACAGATGGAAAGAGACCCTGTTATCAGTTTCCGGAAATTCTGCAACCTGCAGAGAACTCAGTGACTGGTATCTCCCAGCCTTGCAATACAGGACTTCCAAGCTACAAACGATGAATAAGAAGTAGATACTTAATCTGGAAATGAAAAAGGAGGGGGGGGGGGGGAAGTCCTATTCCTCTTCCTTCCAGATAATTTTTTTTTTTCAGAAAAGAAGCTAAAAATATTTCTAAAAGCTTTACTTTAAGTATGTGGAGAAATAGCTACAGGATACAATCTCCAGTATGAAATCTCCAGGGTTTCTTTTAAGCCTCTGTCTCCTCAGATCACTTATCAAACTGTTCCACTTGCATTGCAGGCTTTATTCCCTCCAGGTGTGGAGGATATAGGTAGGAAGCTGTTTCCCCTGTATGCTCAGCCACTGACTTCCACCAGTTAGCAATCGCTTTCCACCTGCTTGAGTGTTTTAACATTTGCTGTGATTCTAAACCGAGCAACAGAAATGATTTAGCTTATAAACTTAGTCTTAACTTTCCATTATCTTTTTGAAAAGTAAATTGGATTTAAGTAAAATAACCTCATTCCATAAAAATCCTAGGTTTAGCCTTTTAACCTTGACCAGAGCAACTAAGTATTTTTAAAACACCCACAAAACTTCCATGGGATGGAGAGAGATGCCTTCAGTGTAGCGCAGCGACCGTGCCCTCTTGTGTGAGCTGGCAGAATGGCAGAGCTCTCTCAACACTGCCACCAAATCCCCTCAACACTATTTACCCAAATCCACTCATTTTTTGCACTTCTGATCACAGCAACAAACTGCAGCTCAGTCTACTCATCAAAACTAGGAAGCCTGGAAATTCCTTCATCGTGGCATTCTTATATTCCCAAAAGTCCCACTCATTTCTGGAGCAGCCAGTGGGTGTTTGTGCTGCACAAACATACTATCCTCGGGTCTCAATGACATGTGAATATCTTCGCTTTGTGTACTAGAAAGTTTTAGAATTCCCAACAAAAGAGAGCAAAGGGTTTTGTAGCTCTGCAGCTTTTTTAGACTTTTAAGAGGAAGAATGACTTACGGATGCTCTGCCAGGCTTTCATACCCTCCCAGGCTCTCAGCCAGTGCGAAAACCTACGGGACAAATTGAACAGAAATTAACGTAAGAAGTGTAAGGTTATGAACGATTAGAAAGAGAGAGTTAAGGAAAAAGCAATGTTTAGCGGGTTTTTTTTCTATCTTTTTCTATAAACAATAGACCGGGCTGCCCGAACAAAGCAAGACCCAGAGCCCAAATGTTTCAGTTAAGGTTTAAGTGATGATACCCTGTCCTTAACTACTCTGCTTTCAGCATCGCTCCTCACTGCCCACAGTTTTCAGGCTGGCAAATGGCAGGCTCGATGGAGAAAAACCCAAACATTCAAGATTCTTCCCATAAGGCTGAACAGATTTTGTCACTCGTCTCAGCTCAGGATTTTGACAACCAGCCTGGATTTCTCAGTGCCTAACAGTTCCGGGGTTTGGGAAATGCTGACTGCTAGTTAAGGGGGATTTTAGCGCTGCTCCTTGAGTTACAGACACGTACTCCTGGATGCCAAAAAGGCTCTCTAGAGAGGCAGCCACACACGGATTCATCATCTCTCTGCTGTGAATGCACTTACTGCCCTCACCATTTCTCTCCAGCCCTGGCTGCTCATATGGGCTTTTTTTTTTTTTCCCTTTAAAAAAACCAAAACAACTAAACCTATCAACCAAAGAATCCTCTTCTCAGCCTGGTTTAAAATGGCTTTGTTTTTGTACCAACTCAGTGACAAACCGATGGCTGCCTGGGTCAAAGGGCTGAAGGGAATACACTTGCAAGGGCCTACTTCTGGAATGTACTCTCTGGTGCTCCAGTCAGAGCTGGAGATCTCCTGTGCCATGATTAAATGCTCTCTCTCATGTAAAGGGATATTTTGTGGGAAAATCATGTTTTAGTAAGTTCTTTTTCAGTTGATGACATCAGCTGGCAGGTAAAATAGGGAGGAGAAGGAAGTCCTAATTCACCTTTGTATATTATTACTGATTTGTTTTTCCAAGAACAAAACAGCAAAAACACAAGAGCAAATTAAGCAGAGATCAAGACGAGCAGACGCATTAAAGAGCAGAGGCAGAATTAATATATTGCAAAAGCCAAAGCCTATGGTTTAGGTAAAATAAACAAACAACTACCCTCCAAAGTGAGGGACTCCCTCCTTGCTTCATGATTCATGCTGTTTCTCACTGGGTCTTGCTCCTGATGTGTATTTGGAAATACTACACCAGCATTACACCAGCCACAGCTTCTCTGCTCTCCAACACTGCAGGTATTTTTGCAAAAGGCCCTGTAGGGGAAGCAGTGCCTGGGCTAACCCGGCTACTACACCCTGCTGTGTAAACAAATACTTCAAACGAGCTGAGGCATCCTCTTCTTCCCTCTCATTAGCCTCCCATCTACAAATAATCTGTTATTTAGAGGTGGTTACACCCAAAGACTTCAGGAGCTTGCATTTGCAAGTACAGAGAAAGACTCTCCCCACCCCAAGGAAAAACACTTCCTTCCATTATCACCCCAAGAAGGCTCAAATCCCTCTCCGGCAGCACGTATTTGCCATCATTTACCTTTAGATTCTTGAGAAAGGTAGTAGCGTGTTTGAGATCTCCTTTGATGTAGAAGGTTATCATGCCTGGACAGCCTGTGCACTGCCGCTTCATCAGCTCGTGCTGAGGGTGGGAGGGCAAGCCTGGAATTCAGAGAAGTTGCTGGGAGTTAATTACCATCGCTCCAAAGGGGGAAGCGGCTCACCCTCAGCTGCAGAGACAGCCCGTGGCCCAGGTGGGGCCTGGCCTGGCCAGTCTACCTGGGAAAATGACCTTCTCCACCCGGGGATCTGACTCCAGAAACCGAGCGATGACCAACGCGTTGTGGAAATGTTGTTTCATCCGGATTTGGAGGGTCTTCAGACCACGATTGCAGAGGTAACAGTCAAAGGGAGACGGGACAGCTCCAAGAGCTGCAGAAACCGAAACAAAATTCCACTTAAAACAAAGGGATTTATTTATTAAGTAAAACTAAATACAGTCCTAATTTCCAACATTTCTAAAGTTAGAACAAGACCAGTGGAAAGACATCCAGTGTGATTTGTCTTCCTCAACTCACACACACAGGATGACAATTAATAAGCTGAAATAACAAGCTGAGGACCTTCAAGGATTAAATTTATTAGATAATTAAATTTATTAGAAAACATGCCTTTCCTCCTCCTGTTGTAGACAGGAGGCAGACAGAACAGTGTACAGAAATCTATGCTCTGCCTCCCACGCATTCTGGATGTGCCACATGGTGGAGATGGGTCTGGGGGGAGACGGCAGGGACAGAGGAGAAGGGCAGCCCCGAGGCGTCCTGCATTCAGGGACCCACCACTGGACCATTCCCCCAATCCCCAGCCCCTGGAGAACCAACGCTGAACCACCCACACTGCTCTCAGCAGCCTTCTAGGAGATAGGAAGTGGAGACCAGTGTCATTAATGTTCGTTGAGAGAGAAGCCCCAGAGGGATGCCGAAAGCTGTCGCGTTTGCTTTCACCCTGCGTAGGGGTGAAAGGCAGGGAGAAGAATTCAGGTTTCTTACCCCTGTGTTACTCTTTTCTGTCATTTCCACTTCTGCATATCTAAGGGCCTGAGCAACATCTTTAGATGGATTTCATACTTGTGTGCGTGCAACGTGCTTCAAATATACCAGCTCGTAATAGGAATATGATTCATTTTAAGGTATTTCCTACATTGACTACTTACAGTTCTGTAAGAACTTGAGCCTTTCGTAGAGGTCGTCACAGTTTACTGAAACAAGTCCCATTACAACATCACTATGCCCTAAAAATTCAAGGAGAAGACAAAAACAGAATCAGCCCCTCCATCTGCTCCTTTTGTTCTGCCACAAACCCCCATTTTCTCAGCCTTGGTGCTAATACAGCCCCATCTCTGAGAGACAGCAGGTTCCTTCTCGTGGCTACAGCCGTCTTTCCTGGGCAGTATGAGAATTGTAAGGAGGATTTCAGCTTTTTCTACAGCTCTGGTCAGCAGGGTGCTCTGCTGTGTGCTGCACCCAAGCCCCCAGACACATCCCAAGCCCACCGCCACGGGACATCCTAGGGGAATTACGTGTGCCCTGCGTTACACCAGCCAGAAAACTTCCAGTTCTCTCCAGGGACGCGTGGCTACAGCACAGCCACAGTCACGTTGGCTCTGAATCTGGGCTGTTTGGGAAACCCCACGGTGAAGGCATTTTTGAACAGGCTCCAACAGCCGTATGAAACCTCCTTTGAACCCCAACAGAATTCTGGCAGGTACCTGGAGCCACTTGCTTTGTTTTGTACCCAAATTAAAGCCAACACGGCTCTAAACACCTCTGGGTGGGAAGTCAGGTCAATAATCCCTCTCCCAGGGGGAGTTTGGGAGCTATGAAGACTAACGGTCTCTTCAATGCTCCATCTCCTCTAAAGGTCCATCCCAGAGTTACCGGCAGACACAGTGGGGTTTGTGAAGTGCCCGTAGCCAGAATGGCTTTTAAATAGCCAGCCTGCATTATATTGAACTCATGTACTCACCGTTCATGTACTTGGTTGCAGAATACATACAAATATCAGCCCCCAGAGATAAAGGACGCTGAAACAAAATAAAAATAATAGCTCTGGTTAAAGATTGTGCGTGCTCTGGTCCATCTGAAGCTACCCAGAAAGGCTGTGATCCAGCACAGAAAGTAACAGCAGGTGGAGAAACTAAAAAAAAAAAAAAACCACCCCACAAAAACTTAATACAAAGTACCTTAAACACAAAAACCTGAGAATGAAGATAGAGAGAATATGTGACAAAAACAATAGTACAGGAAAGCACTCTCAATTCAAGATAAGCACAATAAAAAGAACCCACAATAAAATGTGATTTAAAAGCACCGGTCTAATTCCCACCGGCTTCAAGGAGAGGAGTGATTGAATACCTCCAGCACACAGCCCCTTCGGATTTGTGGAAAAAATAGTGATATTGCTTAGCTGAGGCAGGGATA
Organism: Calidris pygmaea; assembly: GCA_003697955.1. Taxonomy (NCBI): domain Eukaryota; kingdom Metazoa; phylum Chordata; class Aves; order Charadriiformes; family Scolopacidae; genus Calidris; species Calidris pygmaea. Next base: position 1,115,830 of record QJSC01011266.1, read on the forward strand.
AGTAATGGTATTTATGGTATATTTCCTTAGAAAATGAAGACCTCAACACAGTCTGCAAAGCGAAAAAAAAAAGGCATTGTTTTCTAGTGCTCAGTATTGGTGATACAGCACTGAAAGAACAACAAAAACTGAAGAAAGAACAAAGGGGTTTTGTTTGCCAGGTCTCTGTTTCCCGACCCCCAGCTTTCTTCCCAGACCCCTTGCTAAGGTGGCTAAGGAGGCAAACCGAGATGTTGATGGGCATGCAGTAATGAACAATATTGGGTTTTTCAATCAGTCACAATGTAAAGGACTTTGCACGTAATATAAACATATTAGTGGCTGGAGCTGCCTGGCAGAGAAGAACCTGGGGGTGTTGGTCGAGTGTTGGCTGAACATGAGCCAGCAGTGTGCCCAGGCGGCCAAGGAGGCCAACAGCATCCTGGCCTGTGTCAGGAACAGTGTGGGGAGTAGGACCCGAGAGGTGATCATCCCCCTGGACTGGGCACTGGTGAGGCCTCACCTCGAGCACTGTGTCCAGTTTTGGGCCCCTCACCACAAAAAAGACCTTGAGGGTCTGGAACACATCCAGAGAAGGGCAATGGAGCTGATGAGGAGTCTGGAGCACAAGTCTTGTGAGGAGAGGCTGAGGGAGCTGGGGTGTTCAGTCTGGAGGAGGCTGAGGGGAGACCTTCTCACTCTCCACAACTCCCTGAAAGGAGGGGGTAGCCAGGGGGGGTCGGTCTCTTCTCCCAAGGAACAGGCCATGGGACAAGAGGAAACGGCGTCAAGTTGCCCCAGGGGAGGTTCAGATTGGATATTAGGAACAATTTTGACACAGAAAGGGTTACTAAGCCTTGGAATGGGCTGCCCAGGGCAGGGGTTGAGGCACCATCTCTGGAGGGATCAAAAGACGGGTTGACATAGTGCTGAGGGACATGGTTTAGTGATGGTTTTTATCAGAGTTAGGCTGATAGGACTGGCCTAGATGATCTTAAAGGTCCCTTCCAACCGAGACAATTCCATGATTCTACTACAAAGACTGAAGAGTGTCAATATGTTTAAAGGTAACAAAGCAAGCAGACTTGGAATAAAAGCCCACTGCTGTCCCATTAAACACGGCCATCTCTTCGAGGAAAGCAGTTACTCTGCATTCCCAGCGCGCAGCCAGGAGAAGGGCAGCATAAACACCGTGTCTCATACACTCAATATTGCCACAGTTTGGAATGATGATCTTCTGAGAGCAGTGCAGCAGCAGCAGCCTGGAGGGGTTTAGAGACATTACCTATTATGCTTACGTGGAATTAATCATTGCAACTGACTTTCTCTTAGTAACAGGCCAATAAAAGATACATTAACTAGCTCGTATATCCGGATGCTCGCTTCTCTCCTTCCACACACGTCTTTCTGAAGCAATAAACACTGCGGGGGGGAAATCACCAGGCCTTTGGCATGTAGGAGACAAACTCAAGTGCTGCTTTAGGTAAGCATTAACGCCCTCTGGAAAACTCTCTTCATTTATTATGGAGATCTCAGTGGCCTTAACAAAAATAAGGACACCTGGCCTTTTGCACTCATACAAAAAGTTTTACTTTAGACCTTAAATACAAGGAATTAGCTTGGTCACTCCCGGGAAATCCACATGACTATTTCTAGCCCATGTTAAGATGGACAGAACTTTGGAGTTTATTATTCCAAAGCATTTTTAGAACTTAAGGAACTGTCTTCACTCTAGTTGTATTCTAGTTATAAAAGCAGAAAAGTTATGCCAGCTGTTCAAGATCAAAATTACAAACTTCTGAGCCAACACACCGAAGGAAAAGGTAACTTGAATGTCTCAAAGGAAGATTTAACAAAGTTTTCCTGTTTTAGCTTTTTCTTCCACTACCTTTTTTAGAATATCAAGCGGCTCAGAACAGATTGTGAACAGCATATACCAAAGAATTGCTATCAAAAGGCCAAAGTTAGGAAACAGGACACTTTTGAACAGGCCTGTTAAGATCTCCATCAGTGAGAACTAAAACTACACGATTTTTGAATGACAGAGAAGCCTTCTCCCACGGCTCACCTGACTGCCCTGATGCAGTGTGTTTGCTTGACGGCTGAGCTATACTGGCCTTGCTGGGATCCTATTGGTGTATGGCCAGCTATAAAATACTTTGCTTTCCATCTTTACTCACGTGAACAGCAACAGTACACATTTAGACACAGAACAAGCTACAGCTCCTTGGTGCTGCTGCCATTTTAAAAATGTACCTTTGAATACACTGAAATAACAGGGTAACTGTGACTGAACAAAGTGCTTACCTGGAAATAGGCAGACATAAAAGTGTTGTCCACCACGAGAAGAACATCTTTATGCTTGTGGACCACATCTGCACAGGCCCGAATGTCAATGACCTTCAGCGTGGGGTTGGTGGGTGTTTCGATCCAAACGAGCTGCAGTAATTCACCAACAGAAAGCGGCAGTTTAGGGATTTCACACGTGTATCATCACCAGAGTCGTAAGGCATAAGGGCTTTGAAACGTTAACTCGCAGGTTTGCAGAGAGGGAATAAGAATGTGTCCCTGCCGAAGAAAGGCAAGGGTTCTTGGGAGAGGTACCATTCTCCACAAAAACAACTGATACATGGGAAGAACACTGAAGCTTTTCAAACCCGAAGTGCATCACACCTGATGGCACAGCCAGAAGAAGGTCTTTACACCCAAAAGCTTGTAAGCCTTTTCCAGCTGAATTATCTCCCGTGACAGCAGGGGAATATCTGCTCCAGCGCCATGGAGCACCTCCTCCTGTTTCTCCTCCTTCTGCTGTTTCTTACCTTTTCCCTTGTTCTCTCTCTCTCTCTCTGGTGTTTTTTGCCCTTCTTAAAATGTTTTCAATGAGGTACCACAAACATCACCCAGTGGCCTGCAGCGGGGAGGGGCTGGAGCTGTGCCCTGACCTGTCCCAGCCGAGGTCACCCCTGCAGCCCCTCTGCCTGACACATACACCCAGCACAACAACAGCGAGAACTAAATTATTTAACCACATTAAGTTCAGCAATTTCCCTCTCCCCTACCTACCTTGGTCTCGGGTGTAATTGCAGCTTCCAGGTGTTCCGTTTTAGTGCAGTCAACAAAAACTACATTCAAACCCATTTTCATGGCTACTTTCCTGAAGTACCTGTTTGTGCCTAAAAAAAAGCCAAACAAACAAGACAAACAATCAGAGACACAAAATGAAACAATTTCTTTAACTTTCCTTCCCTGCTCTCCAAGCTCCTGTGTGCATCCAGGGAGAGCCAGGAGGGCACAGCTTTATGCCGTACACCACAAATGGCACATCAGTATTTTTTTATTTCTAAAAAGATTACAGATTACTGTAGTTTTAAACATCATGGGAAAGTAATAATGGGAATATGGAATCAGAGTGATTTATGAAGTACTTTCAATTAATAGCTGTTCAGGGCTTTTTTTAATCAGAAAATTAAATAGACCTCTTTCAGTTTGGCTGCTTCTAACTTTTCCTCCAGCCCTTTGCCATGCACAAGCTACTGGTTCCAGTTTTTATATCCTCTTTCCCCCACCACACTTTTAATAACTTTTACCACCACATATTTTCAAACTTTTTTTTTTTTTTTTCTATTTAATAAGCTTAATTGAGAATCTGGGAAAAGAACCAAGGGGAAGACTCCAGCTACTGTGTTTCTTATCATTCCATGAAATAAACATGTAGCGAGGAGCATAAAAAAGTGATTACTTCCTTTCTTTCTGTCTTTGAAGCCTATCCTTGGAAAGATTAAAAGACAAAATGAGATGCAACCAGTTGGTCACTAGATGTGCAACATACTGACTATGTGGCAATGCTGCCTGGATTAAAAATTAATTCATCAGGTCTTTTTGCCAAGGTTATTCAACATTTACTCGTTTATGCTGGACAGCAGTTTCCATCTACCCATAAAGTCACAGTACAGGCAGGGTACGAGTCTCTGTGCTGAACGCTGTGTCTGAATGATTTTTGTTTTTCTAAAGGAAAGACTTTTATTTCTACAATAAGCTGTATACCATAAACTATCTTGTGCTGTAAGAAGCTTATTCAAGCATGGGAAATTTTCACATAGGCTGTCACTCTCCAGATGCAATCCAAAAAAAAATCTTACATACTTTTAACAATAGCACACTGCAAAAACCTTAGATAGAAAGGAGAGGTTACACCGAAAGCAGCCCTTTTGAGGAGTTACACCAAGAGCTCGGACTTCAGTGGTGTCAAACACCCACAGCTCCTCCTCACACCTCCCAGAGCTCAGCTTCTCTTAAACCTGCCCCAGGCAAGACGCTTTCCAGCACCGCCCCAGAGCTTCGCCTTCTCTTTTACTGTCCCCTAAGTCCCTAATACCCCTGGGAAGAATGAAGGGGCTGGGCACATACTGGCCACAGTGGCCAGTGCCAGATCTGTGGATGTACCACCCCGCAGACTGTGAACTCTCCTGAATGAGGCTGACTGTGGGGAAGCCGGTCTCTTGACAGAAAAAAGTATGAAAAGAAAATTCAGGAAAGAAACAATGAAATTCATTTCTGCCGAAACCACCACGGGCTGAGGCTTTAACGAGCAGATGAACTGGTTTGGCTTGAAAAATACACCCATGGGCCTTTCTGAAGTGAGGAACTGATGATAAGCTTGGGCCAAATGACTTTGATTTACCAAGGGCTGTGCTGGGAGGGCCATGAATGAAAGGAGCAGGTTGTCGGCAGGGATTCCTGCTGTCTTCCCTCAGCCTGGCTCCAGAGGTACTCTGGAGAAGAGCTCTCTGGCATGACAGAACTGAGACATTAAAAGCAAACGTGTGTATTTACATTTGATGTGAACAAGCACAGAGAACTGACTGGGAAACAGTAATTGCTCTTAGTGGTGGGAAAGGGGATTACTCTTGCTAAAGGGTTCTCCAGCTATTGCTTGGGAAAACACTACCTGTTGCTGCCCTTTCTAACCCTCCTTTGACAACAAAGCAGATTTGATCTCCTTGTGCAAGGCCGGGAAGCAGATGGACGGAAACAAGCTCAGCTGAGCAGTGAAACATGGGAGCTGGGCATTAATTAACCAATTGTCTCAGCTTATCCTGGCAGACTTCCCTAACACGGGCTTTTGGGTGGCATCAACCTTCTGCAGGACTTGGGCAGAGGTGGATGAACCTCCGCATCGTGCTGCAGAATCTTTCAAGCGTTTGAATTTCTAATGCTGAAATCAGACAGGAGTGTTCTGTGCCCTCACGAAGTGAAAAGGGCTTTAAAGAAAAGTAAGGTCCTACGTGGGAAATTCAGACAGTTCATGAAAATCACAAATAGGTGCGTTTAATCATTTGCACAATGAAGATCAAAACCACACTTGTGCTTTACATACCTCCATAGACATCATCCATGCAGATAATAGTATCCCCGGCCTTTAACAGGTGAGTAATATTCAAAGTAGCAGCTAAGCCAGAAGCATAAGCTAAACCTAGAACAGAGAAGTGGCAGACAGACAGTATTTTAATGTGATACAACCTTGTCAAACTCGCCTTCCCTTTCCTCACTTTGCTTCCAAAAGGAACCTGTTCCATCACTCCCGCTTACGCTATCTCACCCCGCAAGTGGATTTGGGAAAAGCAGCAGCCTGGTTCTGCAGGGGTGGGACCCGGGCTGAGCGCTGGTGACACAGTCCGGCAGCACCTCCTGTCCCACCGCCCTCAGCGCTGCTGCCCAGGCACAGATTCAGCTTAACTTGGGCATCAAACCCAGCGAGAGGAAGCAAAATCACTACAGAAAGTCCAGTGATTGAGCTGGACTTTCCAGAACAAGAAGTGTTGGACTCTTTTGACGCTGTGAACCAGCAGGCAGTGGCTGTGTAAGCTTTGCTGTGACACAACCGCTGCCGACAGCTCCATGTCCTTGCTCCCCAGGTTACATCTGCCGTAGACGCTGTCAGGAAGCACACAGGATAACAGCTTGCTTAAGGAACATATTAATTGCTTACAGTATTTAGCTCCGTCTAGCGCTGCCACAGCCGTCTCCAGGCAATTCCGGGTCGGGTTTCCGCTCCGGCTGTATTCATAGCCCTAGTGTGAAAGCAAGAAAAGAAATTTTTTTGAAAAAGAAACTTGAGAGAGCGCTGAGAAAGTTTTGTACCATATTCCTTAAAAAGTCCTCGCTCTCAGCACTGAGGTTCCGCATCCACCTCCTCCGAGAGCCGCAGGCTGGTTTTCTGGCTACATCAAGCTGTGTCCACAACACCCAACTGGGCATCCCCAGCCTGACAAGGGCTCCTGGGGGCAGTATCGTACTGCTAGCCACGCTCTCTGGCTTTTGTTAGACATCCATCTCGGGTCACTGTTGGAGAAAAGACCTTGGTCTGACACAGTCCACTCATTCCTATCAGCAAGAATGTGTCCCTTCTCCACAACGCTCTGCTTGGAAGATGCCACAGGGCACTGGCCAATGCCAACCTCTCTCCCCATTAAAAGTTCCTGAAAGCTCAAATGTTTCCCTGGCATGCAGTCAAGCCAAGTTCCACACTTCAGCGCAACAGCTTCTATGTGAACACTGAGAAAATTTAACAAGAAAAAGAAAAACTCAAGCATGCAGGGATGCACTTGTTACGGAGAGAACCTGGCTAAGCATCTTGGGATTTGCGTACTTTCAGGATTTCTGTTTAATGACAACTTCATCTTTTGCAGGAATCTGGCAGATGGCTCTCAGGGAGCTTCTGGCAAGATCGTGGCCGCTCTGTCATCAGCATGTGAATACAGCAGCGCCTGCCTCCTTCTTCTGTGGTCTTCTTCAGCACAGCTACCTACTTATAAGCATTCACAATTTTAGTCCGCGTAACTGATTTTCTGTGGAATCAAAGATCACGAGGCGAATTCCTATTGCCCAACCAGCACATCGTGATGTTCAGACCTCAGCTTTAGAAGACATATTAGTTTGTGAGCTGTTATTTCCCTTGTCCACGCAGGGTAGGCATCAGAAACTTCAGCGCAGTCCAACACAAACACTTCCAGTATTTTGTATGGTATATTCACAAAACACTTATGAAATCTTACGAAGGACATGGAGCTGTTGTAGGGGGCCAGAGGAGGCCCCGGAGATGCTGGGAGGGCTGGAGCCCCTCTGCTGGGAGGACAGGCTGAGAGAGTTGGGGGGGTTCAGCCTGGAGAAGAGAAGGCTGCGGGGAGACCTTCCAGCCCCTTCCAGTCCCTAAAGAAGGGGGGCTCCAGGAAAGCTGGGGAGGGACTCTGGATGAGGGAGGGGAGCCCTAGGAGGA
>QJSC01011266.1:1123495-1173858 GCA_003697955.1 Calidris pygmaea
CCCGCCCGCCAGGGGGCGCCGCGGCACCACAGAGCGGCCCGGCGGGAACGGCGCGGCCGAGGCCTCCCCTCGGCCCGGCCCTGAGGTAACCCGGGCCCGACGGGGGAGAGGCGGCTGCCTGCAAGCCCGGCGAGCAGGAGGAACAAATGGAGGGAAGGCCTGTATCCCCGGTGGCGGCCGGTGACCGGGGCGCTGGTGGCCCCACCAGGCCTTCCCCAGGGAACGGCGCCCTCCTGCCTTCACAGCCGGCATAGGCTGGGCGGGCCCGGCCAGGACACACAACGGAACCCCAGCTACGGGCGGTTAGAGAGCTCTTCCCAACGCGCACAGCTGCCTCTCTGGCCTTTCAGGATGGATTTCAGGCGATCCCTGTCCGAAATCCCGGCTGGGGGGGAGGATGGACCGAGAGCAGCCCTGAGGAGAAGGACTTGGGGGTGTCGGTGGACGAGAAGCTCCACACGCCCCGGCAACGTGGGCTGGCAGCCCAGAAACCCCCCGCACCCGGGGCTGCATCCCCAGCAGCGTGGCCAGCAGGGCCGGGGGGGATTCTGCCCCTCTGCTCCGCTCTGGGGAGACCCCCCCAAACTCTGGGGTCACCACCATCAGAAGGACATGGGGCTGCTGGAGCGGGGCCAGAGGAGGCCCCGGAGATGCTGGGAGGGCTGGAGCCCCTCTGCTGGGAGGACAGGCTGAGAGAGTTGGGGGGGTTCAGCCTGGAGAAGAGAAGGCTCCGGGGAGACCTTCCAGCCCCTTCCAGTCCCTAAAGAAGGGGGGCTTCAGGAAAGCTGGGGAGGGACTCTGGATGAGGGAGGGGAGCCCTAGGAGGAGGGGGGCGGAACGAGATGGTCTTTATGGTCCTTTCCAACCCAAACCACTCTACGATGCTATGAATTTCAAACTATTTTCATGCCATTTGTAGTAAATTCAGAGCAAAACTGGATACACTGGTGGTTGTCATCTGTTTTTCAGCCTCAGCACACTGAAGCACCCAAAATTTAGGAGAGGGGAATTTAACCCTGTGGTGACAAATCCCTTTCCCTGTGGGCCTGTGGAAAATGCGTGTGCAAACCCCGCGGGCAAAGCTTTACTCTGAACCCGCCACACGGCCAGGGCACACAGAGTGTCAGGCAGTCAGTGAATCTCAGGTGGTACCGTAAAGGGTCCACTTTCTTTTTATAATAATTTGTATTATGGAATTCGGGATAGTCAAGCTGACACAACGGGGAAAATGGAGTTTTTTCCTCTTTATACAAAATTTCTTCCTCTACCTCCAGCGTCACGTTATGGTTATCTATGAGGAGCCCACGAGAGTCTCTGGCCTGTCCGCAAGGAAGCACACGGGTCTGCGGTGCTATCGCTCCCCCGGCAGACAGGTATCCTCACCCCGATATCCCCACAACGGGCTGCTGGAGCCCTTCTCCGAGTACAAAAAGTCGCTCTGCAGCTGCTAGTCCCAGGGAGCAGTCTGAAACCTGAGGAAACACCTTGTGGTTTTCTTAATAAAGGGATATAAACATTTCTGGAGGGCTTCGGGACAGCACCAGCTGAAAAGAGATCAATATTTCCACTGAAACGGAAGCCATTGAGGCTACGATGTCTTAAGATTTCTTACCGACTTTTTCCTGTACAGTTTAATTTCCAGAGATGCTCTTTGTCACTTTGAGAAATACACTGCTCCCTACCATCTCTGGGGCCACTCATTCCAGATGCCCGGGAGAAGCCGAAGTTAATTTCCCCAGAGCTGGCAAATTCCATTCGCTCTCCTGCAGGACCTCATTTCTGTTTGTTGTGCCTTGTGGGAGAAAGGGGAGAGGCAAGCGGAGAGCGTTCCTCTGGACTCGGGGGTTTCAATATTCCATGAGGTGGGTTTAAATGTCACTGTTCCTTACCGCTGGAGTCAATGCAGATGCACATGCACAGCGTATCGCTTGAATTTACTGCCTACCTTTGGGTTTCAGACAAATTTAGCCTCTCTATTTTTTGACCTATTCATTTATATACTAAAAAAAAAGTCAGCATCCTTCCTGGAGGAATACACCCTCCTCCATTATTTATTTCCAACGTCAGGAATTCCATAAGCGAAGTTTCCATCCACTGGCAGCCCAGTAACTGCAGACAATGCTTTTTCACACTGCCACAATATCTGATCTTCCTGCTTTTATCTAAATTGCCCAACGCTTGGAGGAGAGCGATTTAAGTGATTTAAGAAGATGGAGAATATAAACAAGACAAAGTTCTGTTGTTAGATGGTAACCCCAAGAATTCTCAAGAGTTTGTAGGTGTGTAATAATGACGCAGGAGGAGATCTGGATTCACTACAGACGCCGGGGTTCACAGAGCAGTTCCCATTAGTAATGCCTTCATTACATTTTGGGGCTGAATAAGGAACTCCGTAATAAGCTGGTAAACAGTGACTTCATGCCTCTCGCTCCTCCAGTAATTAAAAATGCAGCGTGGAGCTCCCAGCATCAGCTGTGCTGTCACTCTGAAGAGAGCAGGCACTGAAATCCACAGTTCCCATCTCTGCCTAGAATTCTTCTTAGCCGCCTCCTGTGGGAGGAGACGATGCAGGTCGGGTAAAGAGGTCACCCAGAAAGGCGGTTCTTTTATCACAGCAGATCGAATCAACTGACAATTTGTAGGTTGTTTCCCCTGGAAGCATTAGTAAAAAATCCGGTTTACCTGGAATTTGACACATCATAATTTTTTAAATGCTTCATTCCACTGGTGTGAGTAGATCCATGTGGGACCAGCGCTAAAGCAGGAGCTCCTGCAGGGAAACCTGGAAGCTGAACCTCACACAGTTACTTTATAAGACGATAACGCATCTACAAGGACTGATATAAGGGCAGGATGGCTGTCGCTCCTCCTTCCCTCTGCCTGCTGTTGAGGAAGACGACTTGGCCAGGTCCTGTCATTCTCCAGACAAGTTGGTGTTTCACAACGAGGTACCAAGGCTGGGGCTTTTCCTTCTGTTTCCCTTTCCCTCGGGGAATGAATCGGCCACGCAGACAAGGGAACTGGATGAACAGCGAAGGGATTGGGCGACGTTTTGTTCAGGACAGTATTAGCAGCCTGTATCTTTCTGGTGGCTCGCAAGGGGATTCACGGGAGCAGCGCCAGAGGAGCCACGGGAATGCTGAGTTCAGATCACCTTGAGAAATCCCTTCACCTTTCATGACCCGGGAGGTCACCCAGGGCTTCTGCTCTCTCAGCAAATGAGAGGAACTGGCTCATCTCATTTATCTCGTCGTTGTGTGGTTTGTTTACACCTCTGGCACGCAGCAACACGCAGGACACACGCCGTCATCTGTACAGTTGCGTAACGAGACCTCAAACCACAGCACTCCGGGATCCACCTTTACAAACGAATCCGAGAGGAATCCATAGGAGTCATCACAGCAGAGTTTTGCAACAGCCCGAGACTCTGGGACCTTCCCTCGTGATATGCAGCACGGGAGGTGGTGTTTCTCTCCCTCGGCCAGCCGAGACCCGCCTGGGTAGCTCTTCCCAGCAGCCAGAGCCTGTGCTGGAGCAGCAGTGTGGGGCAGAGGAGACGGGACGTGAGACGGGAAGCGCAGCCCTCTGTGCAGTGCCGTCACCTCAAGGGGAGAATGACGAGCTGCCTGGCCCCAGTGTAAGCAGCAGCCATTTCCCTAGGAATGCCAGATATATTCTTAGCGCAGGTATATTAGCATGTGCATAAATGCCTTCAGAGGTGTTAGGGTTTGAATTATTCTCTCCCCCAATGACCCCTCCCCACCTGGGAAAGGGCATCAGGGAAAAACAAGGAAATCTAAGGGTTGACATATAAGCAGATTTAATAGAATAAGACTAGATAATTAGCATTAATAACCCCAAAGAACCAGTATTGATCCCGATATCGATATAAAACACCCCAGGCCCGTCCCCAGCCCATTCCCCAGCAGAAGCCGTGCCCTCCCCGCAGGGACAGCCCGTGTGGGACCCTGCGAGCGCTGCGGCTTCGGGAGGGAGGGAAGGGCTCAGGGCTCCGGCANGAGAGAGAGAGAGAACTCCTCAGCAAACTTCCTAATTTCTCTGGGATGTGCCGTTCATGGTATGAAATAACCCTGTTGGCAGCTTGGGGCAAGTGCCCGGGTCTCGCTCCTCCTCATCCCCGCACCCGGGGAGCTCAAAAACACTGAGGTGTTTTTGAGGTGTGGAACCTGCACCCCAGAGCTGGCTGTACAGGAAATATTGTCACAAATCCAGACACTGAACTCTTCTAAAAAAGTGCAGTTTTCCTAGGCCTTGGAAGAGACCTGACTGAAAAGTCAAATTACTGAAAGAGAAATTAACCCGGTGTGGCTCAAAGCAGGGCAAAAGCAATCACCTCAGCCCTCACCCGAAGGCCCAGCGCCGGCCCCGGCCTCAGCCTTCACCCCGGCGCCGGCCGCCAGGGGCTGCCCGCGGGCTCCTGCCCCGGCCGGGTGCGAGCCGCGTGCCCTGAGGGAGCCGGCGGGGCCGGGCCGAGCGAGGGGCGGTGCGGGGGCGGTGCGGGGGCGGCGCCGGCCGGGTCCGCCTCATCCGCGGGGGTCGGTCGCGCCGCCGCCGCCGCTTCCCGTCAGTCTCGCGGTGCGCGGGGAAGTCTCGCCAGGCGCCGCGCCTCTCGCGGGAGCAGCCGGCCAAGATGGCGGCGGCGCCGGGCCGTTGAGCGGGGGGCCCCCGCGGGCGGGCGCCTTGGTGGCGGGGGATGCCGGCGGGACGGGACTGAGCGCCTCCACCCTCCGGCTGCGGCCAGCCTTCCCGGCGGCGCCCCGCCGGCCGCGGGGCCGCCGCTGGCGATGACCGGAGAGAAGCTGCGCTCGCTGCGCAGGGACCACAAACCCAGCAAGGAGGACGGGGACCTGCTGGCGCCCGGCGAGGAGGAGGCGGCCGCCGCGCCCGGAGGCATCTTCACCGGGGGGCGCGGGAGCAGCGGCAAGGGCGGGCGGGCCGGGGGCCACCGCATCTTCAGCAACCACCACCACCGGCTGCCGCTGAAGGGGGGGCCGGCGGGCGGCGGGACGGGCCCGCCCGCGGAGCCCGACAAGTGCCCGGCGCACTTCCCCGTCCACGAGTGCGTCTTCAAGGGGGACGTGCGGCGGCTCTCGGCCCTCATCCGCACCCAGGGCATCGGCCAGAAGGACAGCCACGGTGAGAGGCCCGGCAGGGGAGGGGGCCATGGGGAAGGGGCCGCGGCCTCTCGGCCCGCCCCGGCCCGGGCTGGGGAGCGGCCGCCGGGGTCCCGGGGGCGGGATGGGCTCTGCGGGGCGAGGGGGCCTGGAGGAGCCCTGGGGCTCTGGCGACGGGGGTGAGGACGGTACCGGCTTCTGGAAGGGTGTAGCGCTGGGAGAGCTGCCTCTTACCCGGGGCTGCTGCGTGCCCCCCACACCCACCTCGTTTAAAAAGAAATAATATTGTTTTAAAGGGCCTGAACTGTCACCTGTTCGCTTTCCGAGCTGACGAGCTCAGGAGCGGTTCCTTTGGCTCTTGGTGGAACTGTCTTTGATTTTTTCCCCAGGCTAAAAACCAACAACAGACTAAAACTTTTTCTAAACGCTGTAGTTTTGGGGTTTGAAAGAGCCGAAGCCGTGTTCCCTGCCCCCGGCAAGCCTGGGCACAGCGGTGGCTTGCTCTGGGCACAGAACTGGCAGTAGCAGAGGTAGAAACGTGAGCCTCCTGCTGCTCTGTAAAGCATTAAATAGTTAAAATCTCTCCAGGACGCTTTAAAATAATGCGTTTAGTTTGCGGGATATTTTACACTGTTTAAAAAAAATGAACCAGCCTGTCACGTCAGCTTAGGTTTCGTGGTCAGTTTTCATCTCTGCGTTTCCTACCTCCTTCCCGGGTAACGCGGCGCGTTTCTGCTGGGGAATGCCAGGTTCTGCCCTGCCTGCGTCTGGGGAGGTTGTGATTAAAGGGTGCAGTTACCTTCTTTCTCTGATTAAGAGATAAATCTTCCCTTTTGTCTTACCTAATTGGGTTATGCGAAATAAAAAGGAACGTTAAGGTAGAGCAATCTTTGGGATTGGTACAATGGGAAGAATAATGTAATTGGGAATTAAAAGCCGTGTCCGTGCTAACATGAGGCGCTCTGAAACTCAGACTGCTGCATGCGGAGTAACGCACGGCTCAGTTGCCTCAGTCGGGATGGGGAGGAGTATTCCTTACAACTGTCATAACGTTTTTCTAAGTACGTTGATATAAATATAGCTACAGATATATTTATCCTGTCGTCTTCATTCCAAAGGTTGCAGCAAATACTGGTAGAATGAAGGCAACAGACTGGGGAAGGAATTTTCTCACTCGGTGTATTCCTTCTGCCGGCTTCTCCCCTGCACCTCCTCCAGTTCCTCATCAAAAACTCATCATCAGGCGCTCAAGCTCTTTACTTTTAAGGCACTTCCTGATCCCTCTTTGCTGTGCTATCGTCTTCAATGTGTAGCACAAACATTGACACCATCCTTTTATTAGTAAATATATATACATGCACAGGCATGTATATATATACATATACACAATTTTTAAATGAACGCCTTTCTGCTTTCTCAATGCTGTTCACAGCAGGAACGCTTTGGGGGATTTGTGTCTCATTACCTTCCCCCACGTTTTTACTTGTAAGTGTTCCTTTACTATTCAATTTTAAAAAAAACAACAACAAACCAACAACGAAACCCTGGATCTCTTGACATACCAAAGGCCTGACTAGTATTTCCTTGTTATTGTTTTCTTTCTGCCTGAATCCATCTGCCACTTGTTTACATATTTGAATTGTGAGTTGTTTGGGGGAGAGAACTTCAGCTTACAATTATACCCAGAAATAAGCTAGAGGATTCCTAGTACACGATAAGGAGGTGACAGGGGGGAGAGAGAACTTCTAGTAACAGTTACTGTTTATATTTCAGTCCCAGTTGTAGTGTGCGGTTGAGTGCAGAAAAGCCAAGTCCTGTAGAACGTTAAGCTCCTGGTGTTCTGAAAAAACAAAGGCTGGCTGTGGCTGTCAGTTGAGTGCAGGCTGCCTCCTGCTCTCAGTTAACCCCAAAAACCATTGCCCATTGGAAGGCCAGTATCATTATTCCAAAACCAATGAGTTTCTAGGGAGAAGCATGTGCATATACCCATTAGATTACTTTTTATTTTTACTATAATATGCGCGTAAGAGATTAAACTTATATTCAGAGTAAAACCATGCTATGTTCTAGGCTAGACAAATCAATCTTATTGCTGAATTGCTCTTGGAAAACAGGCTCAGCTTCCTCGAAGGTGTCCAGGTGCCTAACCAAAGGGTCAGAGCTGCACACACACGCACCTGTGGATAAATACTGGATTTTACGTGTGTTTTTGCGCAAACAGTTTTTGTTTGTGTGCCCTGGATACACACGTGCAGGATTTCAGGCTCTTTCTTGGAAGAAGAGCCCGTGTGAGCCGGGGAGGGGAGCGTATGTCCTTGCTTCCCAAAGCTGTAGGTATCGATGAATTGGCTTTAGGTGGAAGGGAGAGGTGAGATTTGTTTATGTGGTGAATCGAGCTGTTGCCAAAAGGGAATGAATTGGATTGCAGCCGCTCAAGTGTGTGCCCGTTGGTGTTCTGGTCAGTGTCCAGAAATGCTGGTAGCAAACATGTTCTCCTTACAATTAAATTGCGTGGAGGTCATCAAAACTACACATCAGCCACTTCATTATTTACAGTGCCCTCTTTATTGCAGCTCTCCTCCATAGATGAGGGACAGAGTTGTACGTTTGCCCCCTTCCCTCTCTCTCCAGCAGCTGTCCCCTGTAAAGCTACTTGTTCTTGTGGAATCTAACGCTTACCCGTGTGGTTTGTGCGGTGGTTGGGTGGAAACCTCAAGCTGTTAGAGCCATCTGTGCAACTGGAAGGAGTGGAGCTGCCCTCACCCACCTCTCCGGGCAGAAATGCGCAGTTGCGCTGTGCACTGGCAGGAAAAATTGATTAGTGTTGGAGTTCATGGAGTTCACCCTTTTTTTTTTTTTTTTTTGTCATCAGGCTGGTTTTTACCTGGAATTACTGTGTGTGCTCTGGATCGTAAACGTTCTGGAGGAGCCGCAGCTGTTTGTGCCACCGTGAAGTAACTAAACATGATTTGTACTGTAGGGTCGGTGGAACTTGGCGTTGCGGCGTCTTTCCCAAGGTGTTTGTCTTCTCTTTCCTTTCCTCTTCCCTTTCTCCTGCTGGGAGGAAGAACCTGGAGATTGCATGGAGGTATTCTGTGAGCTGAGTGACTCCTCAACATAATTCCTGCATTTTGTGAAACACAGACTCACACAGCTTATTTTGATAAGGCAAGAGTTAACTTTGCTACTGATAAACCCCATTTTGTTAGGCCCAAAGAGCAACGTGACCTCCCCAGGTATCAGCCCTTAGGAGGGATGATTAGGGACAGAACTTTGCAAGGTGCTGTTCCGGGTTTGATTTCTGGATGTGCCGAAGCATCATGTCTCAGCTCTTCCTGGGACCCTTTTCCTTTGGGGAGGTTAAGAGTTGTCTGGAGAGGAGTTTATCAGGGACAAGGAGAAAAAGGCCTGACTGGCCAGGTAGTCCAGAACAGGAGGAACTACGGTCTAAGTCTCATAATGTCCCTTTTCTGTGGGTTTGCCTTGTCTTTCCCTCTTCCACCCTTTCCTAAAGGTGCTTTCCTGGGTTACCCGTTAGTTTGGCTCCTCTCGTGCTGGTACAGGAGGACTCCTTGCCAGGGATTTGCTGGCTAAAGACCATCAAGCAGGATGTTGTTAACTCTTTTCAGTTTCCTGAACTAGCTTTCCATAACTAGCTTTTATTTTTTTTTTTCTTCTGGAATCAATAGATTCTGGTTTCTGTGCTTTATTGGTTATTGTAGGCAGTTCTTCTGCCTGCTCCTCTTCCTCCCCCCCTTCTCTGCCGTATCCAGGTTTCCTGTCTCATTCTTGAACTGCATACTTTTGGGTGTGAAGACGATCATTGAGTGAAGTGAAAGTCCCTGCTGGAGAGGCTTGCTGGGGGTGATCTAGGTGACCCCCTGCTCAGAGCAGGGAGAACGCTGGAGGGAGACCAGGTTGCTCAGGACCCCGTGCAGAGGAGTTGGGAAATGATGGGTGCTACCGCACAACTGCACTTTCTGCTTATCAGCTGAATGAAATCCAGCAAAGTTCTCGGGAAAGCTCTCAGGGGCCTCATGTTAGCTTTAGTTTTGTCGTTTCTTGCCATTACACCAAGCTGTTGTAGCTGCTGGAGCTGCCTGGCTCTGTTTTATTCACTGTTTGAAGGGTGGGGTGGGTTTTGTAAATTTTAACATTTATTAATGTAAGAGAAACCTTAGCTTAGAGCTATTTCTTTATAAATACATCATATTGAAGTGCTTGATAAGGTGAGGAAAACGTTTGCCCCTGGCTTGCATAATTTGAATGTTCAGAGTAAACGCTTTGGCTCTTTCTCAAGTTTGTTCCGCAGCAGCGTCATTATTTCAGTGGCTTAACAAAGAGTGGCTGCATCCAGCGTTCTCAATTCTGCTTTGGCTCCCAGATGTTACAACCCGCTATTAATAGAACAGGGGATGTTAGCGCAGTTAGAGAGCGCATAACGAAGCGGGCTGGAGCTGTCTGGGATGCTGCTGCTGACCCGCAGGAGTCCTTTGTACCAGCCCTGGAATGGCTCCTTCAGCCCCACTGCCCAGCAGCCGCTCCATGCTCTGCCTTGCATCTTTTCCGTGTACAGCACAGTGTCCTTCCCGTGTGCCAGGTGCTTATTGCCGCCACCGCACTGTGAAATAAGCCTAAAAATCAACTGCATTTGTTATAATTGCAAAAATAAATTTGTTCTCGGCTATTTGTCTTTTAACTCCCCTAAGAAAAGTGTTTAACCGTGTAAACAGAGCAATAGTGTTAAATGGAAGAATTTTTGCATCCTGAAGGTACAGAAATGAAACGTGTCAGGATTCTGGTAGCAGCATTAATCCAGCAAAACGACTCTCTGTGCCTTCCAGCACGTGTTTAAGAACAGAAGTACAAAATGTGTCATATGCACAGCCAGGAAAATAGAGTCCTGTTTGTAATGGCTGCTGATCCTCTCGGAAGCTTTCTTTGGAAACAAGGCATTAAAATAACCAAAAGGCATTTTTGTGGTGAAGCTACTGCTGCTTCACAATCTGTCCAATACTGTATCACTAAAGATTTTGTACTAAATTAATAAAATGGGCTCTTAAAATTTTAATCAGTATCATGTCTTTGAGTAGCTTTTAACCCAGATATGTCATTCTTTGTAAACTAGCAGGCTCCTCACACCATGCTAAGCATAGAGGTTTGGGTTATCTCCTCCTTGAAGATACAGTTGGACCTCTTAAGTTTCAGAATTTCATTAAAAAAACAAAACCCTCTTGGCCCATGAAAAATGTGGTTCAGATAGATTTATCTGAACAATTTTAATCCAAATGCTTGCTTAGAAAAACATAACTGCTGTGGTGTGAGTTAGTGTGTTCCTTCGTTAGGTCGTGTAGCTGAAGGTTCTTAACAGGTAACATTTGAGTTGTGTGTGCAAACCCCTGGAGGGTCGCTATGGGTTCTGTTACTTGGAATCTAATACCTTTTTCTTTCTATATTTATTCTAGGAAACACTCCTCTACATCTCGCTGTGATGTTGGGACATAAAGGTAAGTAAAACCATCAATTTTATTAGCTCTTAAATTATCCTGAAGGCTTAGGGGTGAGAGGAAAACAAGATTTTTTTCATTTTTCCTGAGCGTGATCTCGTGTTTGAAGCTGGTTCAAAGCTGAGCTTTTCTGGAAAGAAGATACCACATGGGTTTAGAAGAGAAGAGTTGGAGAAGAAATGGGAGCTGTTTTGGGCTAAAATTAAGGAGCTGGAAGTGAGTGGGGCAGGGTGGGAGGGAGCTGTAGCAGTTGGAGTCTCTGAGCCTAGGACAAAAACAGTGGATGGACCCAGCTCCTCTCTTTTTGCGGAGTTAGAAGGGAATTAGGAAACTTGGAATATCACAGAAGATTGAAGTAGAACTGGAAGCAGTGGAGGCATGAGTGGTCACACCTGCATCGCTCGTGTCCAAGCAGCTGGAGCAGAGGGACACTCAGTATGTGCAGGCAGGGGACGTGACCTATTCTAATGTGCAATTAATTCATGGTACAGAAGGGTTACCAGTTTCTGTTTGACGATGCCCTTCCTCTTTGCCAACGCTTTTCTGGTTATTGGTGTCTCTGCTGCTGATCTGCTTACTGGTGGTGTTGAACAACCCATGTTGAGCTTTTCCCAGCGAAGTGAATCAGAAGAACATCCTCTAGAAGAAAACGGCTCCTGTGAGTGGAAACATAACCACTCACCTGCTTTTTGCCTCCTCCTTCCCCCATTTCTGCCTGGCTGCCGGGCTGTTTCCTCCGTGTCCGGGCTGGGACACCTGCAGGACTCTGCAGCCTCTCGGCTCACAATGGCTCTTCTCTTTCCTTTTTGAGCATTGCCCCCCTTTTTAAGGGTTTCCTTACTGCAGAATTTCAAGGTGCAGGATTTATATTTCTTTTCTACTTCAAACAGAAAGTATGGAAATAGGCACATTTCAAGACTGGGAAGAGACCTGGAGCATGATTGTTCAGTCGCTGCCACAGTAAAATTCATCCTGAAACACCAGCAACTTGGGCTCGTTCAGCCACGTGGGTCCTGTGCCTGGTGCTGCTCCAGGGGAGCGCTGTTGGCTGAATCATCTGGCAGATCTGGCGAGGGGAACGCAGGAAATGCAATCAGTTGTCTTAGGACGCTTTGGTAATACCTATGAAATGATCTGAGATAATTGAGAGTTGGAGCAGGAAGCAATTTGGAACAAGGAAGAGGGGAGAGAGGCAGCTTATGCAGAAGAGGAAGTGGTAGAGCTTGCTGGAGTCGGCCGGTATTGATACTTCTTAAATTAAAAAAAAAAGAAAGAAAAAGAAGATACGGAAAGTCTGAGGTAGCAGTGGGGCAAATATGTCTTACAGGTGCCTGCTAGAAGTCACAGATAGGAGGGGTTTTTTCAACTGGCAAGAAATGGTACTTTATCAGAACCACTCTTTTCCAGCAAGGGCCCCAGATTAGAGGCCTGGAACCCCAGAAGGAAAACAGAGGCAGAAGCCTTTCTGTAATTTCTGAGTCTTAAATAAGGCATTTTTTCTTTGTAGGTATATTTTTTGTTTTGTAATTACTTGCTGTGTGTTTTTAGGCACTGGTGATCTGCGGTGTAAGTGCCTCCTCTTGTGCCTTGTTGCAGTGTTTGTTTCAAGCTGTAGTTTATCACGGTCATTAGTTCATATCGAGAAGTTTTGCCCTGTTGGGTGCAGAAGGGGTTGTGTGGTTTTGGTTACAAGGTGATTAGCTGTCATGAAGGGATGCTTTCCATACAGCTACAGCAGTATGACACCACATTAATAAATACAGACAACTTTGATCAAAGATGCTTCTTCTATCAAAACTGCTAGAAAAGAGTTTACTGACTTTAATTCAGTACGGTTGAGTATTTATTCCAAGCCTCGCTTAAAATGTTATTTTATGTTTCAGCTCTAGGATAAAAAGCAGTTAGTGCTGGCAGATTCCCAGGATGAGTTCCCCTCATGTATAGCATAGCAAGGAGAGGTGTTCCTTCCCTCTGCTCCTTTTCTCCTCGGCGCATGTTTTTGGTGTCAGTTTGGTGTTGATCCACCGAGAGCCCCAGGTCCTTTCCTACCTCATTAGTCCCTCTTTTGATATCAAAAGGTCATTTTTCTGTCTTTCTGGGTGATGCCTGCAGACCATTTGGCTGGATACAGCAGCGTCGCAGCCAGGCTTTTCTGAAGCAAAGGGTGAATTTCCATCCTGTTTGTTTAACTGGAAACATGACCTGGCTGGGAAACGGGAGCTGATTTGCCTGCTCGCCGTACGGCCTTGTTATCGTGTTAGGCACTATATTTAAGCAGCCATAAAAATACCTCTCTGTGTTTGCTGGCAAAGTACTCAGGGCTTTTGTTTATTTACCACAAAAGATAGTATATTCACCGGTGAAGTATCTCTTCCTTCCCAAGCCCTGTGCTTGCCAGTGACTCACGGTTGTTGCATCTGGAAGGACTGGTGTGGTTTCCTGTAACACCTACAGCCGGAGAATAATTGGGGAAGTGCCTCTGTCCGCCGTTCCTGCCCATCCTATTCATAAGGAGACATTCCTGCAGCTCCGGCCTGGTGCTGCGATGGGGCGGGTGGGTTTTAATGAGATGTGGAGAGGAAACTTTCCATAGTTGGAAACTGAAGAACAGTTTCAAGTGAGGGCAGCTCATCCGAAGCGTGGAAACACGGAACGCTAGCTTCTCTCATTAATGTTAAGGACTGTTCGTCATTCTATCGTCACCTTTTAGCCGTAGGCAGAGAAGGGAGTGCAGGTTGAGCTGTCTTGGCAGAGAACTGTGTGGCTTTGAGATGGTGGTGGTGCTGTATCGGCACAATGTGTGCACACCGAGTGTTGGGGACAGCAGTGACACACGCTCTTACTGATGCTCTCAGTGAAAAATGTAGCGTGTTGCCAGAGGAGCACAGGACCATGAGTTGTGTCCTCTGCTATCAGTCCTCCACATTATCATAGAATCATAGAACCATAGAATGGTCTGGGTTGGAAAGGACCTTCCAGACCATCCAGTCCAACCACCATCCCAGCACTGCCCAAACCCCCACTGACCCATGTCCCTCAGCACCACCTCTGCCCGGCTTTGAAATCCCTCCAGGGATGGTGACTCCACCACTGCCCTGGGCAGCCTCTGCCAAGGCTTGATAACCCCTTTCCATGAAGAAATTTTTCATAATCTTCATCCTAAATCTCCCCTGGGACAACTGGAAGCCGTTTCCTCTTGTCCCATGGCCTGTTCCTTGGGAGCAGAGACCGACCCCCCCTGGCTACCCCCTCCTTTCAGGGAGTTGGAGAGAGCGAGAAGGTCTCCCCTCAGCCTCCTTTTCTCCAGGCTGAACACCCCCAGCTCCCTCAGCCGCTCCTCACAAGGCTTGTGCTCCAGACCCCTCACCAGCTCCGTTGCCCTTCTCTGGACGTGCTCCAGCGCCTCAGTGTCTTTCCTGTCATGACGTGTTCGTCCTACAACCCCTGTTCTTGCTGTACGGCTGTTTGTTGGTGTATTCAGAGGTTTCCTAGGTCAGAGTGTGCTGGTTTGCCCACTTTAGATGCCATCTCACCACAAGATGCTGCAGCACGTAGGGATGTTAGTGCCACAGCTTCTTCTGCCCCCCATACACACGATGTTCTTGAGATGCCTAGAGTCTGTACTTCCATGTACCTTTCTATGTGCATTGGTTGGTCACCAGTTATGTTTTTAGTGCTGACATTGAACAGGGAAGAGCTATAAAGATTTACATAAATTATTTTTGTTTGTTTAGAGTTTAAGTCATATATGTATTTTGATAAACTGTTTAATATATTAATTATCAACTGCTTTTCCTTTCTTATTGTTTCCTTTGTTATGAATTATATTACTACATCCTTGATGTTTACTTCAACTAATGATGACTGTTCTGTTACAGAATGTGCCCACTTGCTTTTAGCCCATAATGCTCCAGTAAAGGTGAAAAATGCTCAGGGATGGAGCCCTCTTGCAGAAGCCATCAGCTATGGAGACAGACAAATGAGTAAGAACCTCTGCTTCCCCATTAATCAGAAAGTGAGGCCTCATTCAGAACAGGAAAACAAAAGTTTTCAAGCTAGTTTTTTTCATAATACTCCGATTTTAGTTCTCTGAAGACTTTGTTTTAATCAGCTGAAATTTTTATATCTGAGATGATACAACAAGCTCTACATGTCCATTTCCTTGCTGAAAAAGAAATTGCATTAGGATATATAATGCTGAGTTGCGTTAAGGCTTTGCTTAAAGCGATTGTAAAAGCTGTATAGTAGCATTCTGTGTTTAAAATCGGAGTTACAAGCTGGGAATGGGTTTTAGTTGTACGGGGTCATCTAATTGGAATTGCTCCATGTGGGCTTACGTGTATTTAGTGTATCAGTTGTCAGTGGGATGGCGCTTTTCTGTTGCATCTCAACAGGCCAGTAGACAAATATAGTGAAGGGAAAATTACTGCTATTCACTAGTGGATATTGGTAGTATTTGGTATTACCGTGTCCCATAGCAGAAAACTCAAGATATTTTAGATATATACGTTAATATATAATTAATGTATTAATGCACTAGTTTGTAATAGCCTAACAACACTCTGCTCATCATCTCCTCACTACTAAAGAATTTTCTCAGTGGGAGTAGACATTACGCTTGTGTTCAATAATATACCTGTCCCCCCACATGTTTACTAGTACACGTGTAAAAGACCTCTTGACGTGATTGTATACTTTATATTATAAACAATTATTGAAGCTTTTCTTCCTGCGGTGACTAGAGTAGGCTATGTACAATCACTGTACCTTGAAGTGAATTTCTCCAGAGTCTGAGAAATGTTACATTTGCATTGTTTGGTCTTTTTTTGAGACACCAAATACTGATACTGACCTGTAATTAACGAACAAACAGAATAGATTGACCTTACACTTAATTTCTGTTCAGTTACAGCACTCCTAAGGAAGCTCAAACAGCAGTCCAGGGAAAGTGTTGAAGAAAAGAGACCTCGATTATTAAAAGCCCTGAAAGAGGTAAGTTCAAGGCAGTTGTGTTGACAAAAACAGCTGGTGCTGGGAGGCAGTGGCTTCTCTTCTTAGTATGGATGCTTTGGCAAACTGTAAACAAGGTTTTTACTTGCTTTTACAGATCTCTTTTGCTCTTAACAGCAGTCTTGGCTTACAGTGTCTGTTTTAAGGGGTCAGAGAGTTACAGGTATTTTTAAGATAATGCTTTCTTCTCAGCTTCCAGAAGTTCAGATAGAAAGGTTTGTGTAAGACAGGGCTGCTAGTCTTCTTTGCAATCTAAAAGTTTAGATTTAGTTGCTAATCGTGAGTGACACTTTCTTTTCTTGCTTAGCAACGAAAGAGAATTTTGGTTTAACTCACCATCTACCCACAGCAGCCAATTCTCGAGCACATTCCTAAGTTTAGGGAAACCAGGAGGAAAAGCTCGGTTTCCTCTGTTTCAAACTGCTGCTGACGTGCTAAAACAACGGTTATAAAGCACAGGGGTTTATTTAACGCTTGCTAATTTTAAGCAAGTCACTCCTGGCTTTGCATGCAGCGTAAAGGAGTTGGCTGGCATGTGTTTATGGAGGTAGACGAATTGTTGTATAATCATGTAAGCATATTTTCAGAGGGCAAATTGAAATTTGTGTAGGTTTCTTGCTGAATCTTGACTTATTAATTTAAGCCAGGACATGGAGTTCCATGGGGTTGGATGTGATCAGTCAAAGCAAGCAAAGAGATCTATAGATCTTTTATAAGCACATATTTACAATACATCTTTTACAATCCACAGCTTAATAGCTGTTTAAGTTACTATTTTTAAAAATGATTAAAACCAGTTTGAATGAGTTACATAAAATTATCATTATTGATTCTACTCTAGTTAAAGCTTCAGCAACGTTTAAGTTGAGTATAAATTCAGATACTAACAGTAGAGAAAAAGTTTTCTTTGTTTGGCAAAACACAGCTTCTGCCTGTCTGTCAGCAAATTTTACAGTTGTCATTTAAACTAAAAAGCTTGTTAATGTATTCTTCCTTTCATCCCAGCTAGGTGACTTCTATCTAGAGCTTCACTGGGATTTTCAAAGTTGGGGTAAGTGACTGCATGTTCCTTCCACAGGCAGATAATGTATCAGTCTCCAGCATGCTCCTTCTCTCGCGCTTAAATCCTCCTCAGGTTTGTGTGTTGGAAGGTTCACAATCCACTTCTCAAGATCCAAGTTACAAAGAAAGGACAGACAACTTTTTTGCTGAGTTATTTTTGCTTATGAATTTTTGGAGCTGAATTCCCTTCTGTAATCCAGTGACACAATATGGGGGGGCAGGGGTAGGAACAAGCTGTTGTTTACTTTAAGAAACTGATTATTGCAAGAGGAAAATATTAAAGTGTCTCTAGCTGGTCGATAAGACGTTGCGCCTCCATCTCTTAATTCCGTACTGACTCGCGGTTCCACTGTGTCAAGTCTAGGATTTGACTAAGCTTAGTACATTGGATTATTTTTTTCCTGCTTGTGGGTGTTGTGCTTTAGTTACAGCAAGGCTTTCAGTTGGTAGAATGTATAAATAAGCTATTGAATCACAGGATTAAAATCTCAAAGAGCTAGAAGATGAGTTATTAGAATTTATAAATGATTTAGCTGTGGCTGAGGACATTTTAAACTATGTCCTGATGCTGAAAGTAGTCTGCACGATTACAAATCAGTTTTGCAGTTACTGAATGGAAACACCCTGGTACTGGCCAGTTGTCTTTGTATTGAGATCCTGATGGAAAATGGGGATGCTCTATTTGTGTTAAAATACATCGAGGTTCAAACTGATACATAGTTTTAATGGAAATAATTTGCAGAGGAACCTCTGTGTCCTAATTGCATTCTCTCTCCCTCCCTTTAGTGCCTTTACTTTCCCGAATTCTGCCTTCTGATGCATGTAAAATACACAAACAAGGTATAAATATCAGGTAAGTCCGGATTTTGCAGTGTTTTATCTAAGTCATGGCTATCTGCACGTTAGTGAAAGCGCTGGAGTCGGTGTGGTCTGAAGGAAATCACTGAGGATTTGCTTTTCTCTATTGATGTGAATTTAGCTTCAGTTCCTAAAATAAAAAGCAAAAGCACTTGAGCTGTATGAGGCTGTATCTCCCAGACATGACAATGATTAATTGAAAAATAGGAATTTGTTATTTTTAGCACAATTTCAAATAAATGACCTCTCATTATTTTGTGGGGAAATGCTGCCACTCCAGTCTATGTAGTAAAAAAAGTGGTAGAGTTTCTCCTTTTACAGTGCTCTATGTGACAGATTGACAAACTCAAAAGGGTGCTTCCAGGAGTCTTCCCAAGCTCAGCTCTTCAACTGGTTTAGTTTGGGATTCTGATGTTTTTCCTGTCTGTTTTCTTGAGGTTCTAAATTTTAAAACAAACAAAAAATCAAGAATATGATTCAGAAGATTTGATCTGTAGAGAATTTTGCTCTGTTAAAGCTGTTAGCATAGGCGGGAACTGACTTTTTAGGTCAAATCTGAGTCTGAGACCATTTTTATTTTTTTCCACCTTTTCATGTCTGTGTGCCCTGGGAGTAACAATGCTGGCACTATGGAAATAGCTACAGATTCCTTCTTGAAATCAGAGGCCGATGTATGCTGAGTGTTAAGCAGTCACCCCTTAGAGCTGAAGTGGTCACTAAATTCAGGTTCTTTAACCGCCTTTGTTAAAGAAGTAGATATTCTAGCAATGAGGGATAGGAGTTCTTCGTCCTTGGCTCCATCTTCTCATTATCCAGGTCAGGAGAAGCATCTCTTTGTGTTGGTGAGGGGAAGAAATAGAAATAGCAACTAAAATAAGTCCAATTAAAAATCAGTCTGTTTCTTAGTTCTCTTCATAATTTAGGTCATGTCCTAATATTATTGCTCAAGTCAGTGGCTGCTTCTCATAGAACAGGGAGCTGAGCCCATAGAGGGGTTGTATTTCTCAGTGTGTAGCACGTACCAGCTGTATAAATTCTGTCACTTCCTCACGCTGGCAGCTTCGAAATACATTTTTCTGAAGAAAACTTTACCTTTTCCTTTGAAGTTAGCATAAGAATAGTTGGGAATGCATTTACAATGTTAGAGATGTTATAATGTGAAACTTTTAAATTTTTTTTTTTTTTATTTATTTCCGCATTCAGGCATCACTAATGAAATACTCTGTGAAAACTTAGGCCTGAGTGTGTTTGGTTGTGATTTTAAAAAAATATAAGTGCTTCTGCTTATACACTGAGCTTACTGGTGTGTTTGAGTGGTTATGGGTAACTTCTGTTAAAGCTCTGGTATCTTTTCCCAGGCTGGACACAACTCTCATAGACTTTACCGACATGAAGTGCCAACGAGGGGATTTAAGCTTCATTTTTAATGGTGATGCCGCACCCTCTGAATCTTTTGTAGTTTTAGACAATGAACAAAAAGTTTACCAGCGAATACATCACGA
This sequence comes from Calidris pygmaea, assembly GCA_003697955.1. Taxonomy (NCBI): domain Eukaryota; kingdom Metazoa; phylum Chordata; class Aves; order Charadriiformes; family Scolopacidae; genus Calidris; species Calidris pygmaea. The sequence goes on from QJSC01011266.1 coordinate 1,142,570, forward strand.
GGTAAAGATCGGGGTGAAACCCGTCGAGCTTTTCCTTCACATCAGAAGTCTGACTTATTGTATTAAACCAAACGTACCTCTCAAAAAGACCCAAACGAGCTCCAAAGAACCACAAACCAGAGAATTTTTGTTTGGTTGTTTATAACTTCAGCTGTACAGGTGACGTAAGGTTTTGCTATGATAAGCAGTGCTTTTGAATACAGACTTCTAAAGGAGGAAAAAGCTAGAATGGGAATCTTTGGGGAAAATCTTTCATCATTTTACATACAAATACATAAATACGTTTGAAGTTATGACACATGCTACTTCTAATCTTCCCAGTGGGCTTAATTTTGGTGCCCTCGGGTGGGTTTTCAGACGTGCTTGTCACTGCTCTGCATCCGCTTACTCACTCTGTGGCCATTTCAGTCGTTAACAACGCAAGGGATGACTCATTGTACCCCTCGTATTTAGGCCTTACCCCTTGTAATTAAAAACTTTTAATTACGGCTTTATTCCCCAATTGCTTAAGCATATGGCTCTGTGCCTGTGGAAGGCTGTGGCTGCTGGCTAAATCGCACTTGGATGCCTTATTTGCATTAATATTTAATATTAAACTATTTGGTAACCATTTGGCCAGACCTTCTGTAGAACAGTTTCAAAATTCAGTAAATGCTTGTTCTGGGAAAAGTTCCAAAAGAAAAGGTTTATTGATTTACTTATTTATTTTTCATAAGAAGTAATCATTATTATTAACGTCTATTCTGTATTTGGGAATTTTTCTACTAGGAATCGGAGATGGAAACAGAAGAAGAGGTTGACATTTTGATGAGCAGTGATATTTACTCGGCAACGTTATCAACCAAATCCATTACCTTCACGCGGGCCCAGACGGGGTGGCTTTTTCGAGAAGACAAAACAGTGAGTTCAAAGGGGATCACACAGACCGCGCCACTGGGGGTGAAATGGTTCAGGCGGCCTTAGGATGATGTGGTTGGGGAGAAATAAGGAGTAAAAGAACAGGATGTAGGAAAAATAGAGGAGGATGGAGGACAAATGTCTCTCCCCAAAGTGTCATATATGTATCAGTCATATGAACTGAATGTACATATCATACTCCAGTAGCCTGGAAGAAAGAGAAAAAACTCCAGCTATTGAGTAGGGGGGAGAAAAGATTTTACTGAAAATTACTTTATTGTAGGAGTGTCATAGAAACAGAATGGTTTGGGTGGGAAGGGACCTTAAAGCCCCCCCAGTGCCACCCCCTGCCCTGGGCAGGGACACCTCCCACCACGCCAGGTTGCTCCAAGCCCCCTCCAACCTGCCCTTGAACCCCTCCAGGGATGGGGCAGCCACAGCTTCTCTGGGCAACCTGGGCCAGGCTCTCACCACCCTCCCACCAAACAAGTTCTTCCCCACATCTCAGCTCCATCTCCCCTCTTTCAATGTCCAACCCTTCCCCCTCCTCCTAGGGCTCTTGTGATTAGTTGTGTAAATCATTTATTTCACCTAACTGTATCTTATTGCACTGAAGTGCAATTATTTGGATGTACAAGAATTTAAATGTCTTTTTTTTTTTATCTTCTTTGAGTCATTAATGTCCAATTCCTTTCATGCAGGAAAGAGTAGGAAACTTCTTGGCAGACTTCTACTTGGTGAATGGACTTGTATTAGAGTCCAGGAAAAGAAGAGAGCATCTCAGTGAGGAGGATATTCTTCGCAATAAAGCTATCATGGAGAGCCTCAGTAAAGGTGGCAACTTAATGGAACAAAATTTCGAGGTAACTTAAGTATTTCTTCACAGTGTGTGAATTTCTGCATAGGAGAATAATCTTTCACACCAGCCATTTAGAAAAATCTGTAGATAATGTTTTTATTTTATTTTGACTGTCTTAATTTTTGAACAATAAACATGACCTACTGGTATCATCATGGTGATATGTTAATGAATTACCCTGATTAGTGCTCACATTGAGGAATTTCTGTGATTATAGTGGATATTTCAGTCTTTAATTTGCCTCTTAGTAAAAGATGATGGGTTTGGCTGTAGCAAATCACTTTAACTTATTTTAGACCAAATCTCTTATTATTTAGAATGCCTTCCTGTTTTTTTATTCAATCGTGTTTTCCTTTAGCTTCATTATAACGGACTAAGCCTGTGATTATCCCCATGAAATCAAGAGCTATTCAGCGTGAGCCAGGCATTGGCTGGGAACACGTGTACAGCCTTTGAAAAACCATTAATTTATTTCTGTATTGCCTTGTGCTTCGTTACTTATCATTCAGAAGCTGGAATTAACTGATTAACCCATGTTATTAAACCAGCCAACTTCGATGTAAAATACAGTTTGAGGCCAAATACCTAAACGGAGCCTAGAGGTGGCAAAACCCAGCTCCGAACCGGATAGACTTTAATTGCTGTCCTTCGTAGCGTTGAAATACAGTTGCATCTTTTGAACGGCAAAATTCTGAGAGAACATAAGGCAAGGTAACCCTGTTTTTCTGAGCAGCCCGTCAGACGGCAGTCGCTCACTCCGCCCTCGCCCAACACCATTACGTGGGAAGAGTACATATCTGCCGAGAACGGCAAGTAAGTGGCTTTGCTTTATTGACATTAGTGACACCTTTAGGTTATTGGTTTGGGGCTTTGTTTTGGTTTTTTGGGGGGTTCTCTGGTTTGTGGGTGCTTTTTGTTTAGTTTTCTGGGGACGGAGGGACACTGGGTTTGATGTCTCAGGTGTTTAACGTTCCTCAGGAACTGGCTGGGAAGCGGGTACCCGTGTTTGTAACCAGTATTATTGCATCAGCTGGTGATAAAGTACTGGACGGGCATCTACTCATACCCAGGGCTTAAATTTAAACGTTTTGAAAATACGCATGTCTAAACTGGCTCTTTTTTTAAAAAAAAAAATAACCAAGATTTTCTGACACTCATTGCTGTCGTTCATTTCTCTTATGATAGTAATGAATGATCCAATTCACCGTGTTGAAAATAAGTTATGATTTAATGAGACTCTAGTAGCAGTGTACAAAACCACACACGTCTGGAATCCAAGGACATACAGGTCGTTGGAAGGTACTTTCCTGCAGGTGCATAACTCGGAAGTGAACAGCTATAATTTCAATTAATCTAGAGGAGCACCGTGTGCAGGAGGCGCAGGCAGCTGAGTGCCCTTCCCCGGCCTGCAGCTGCCTGGCTGCTGAACGTAGGGCCAACACACGTACTGCGTGTGTCCCGTAAATAACAGTGGTAAAAGTCCTTTCCCCAAAGGTGTTCTACTGGCCTGGAGTCAGATCTCACCAGGGAATGTGGTGATATTGCGGTATGGGCTTACTGAAAAGGCACATGGATCTGGCTTGGGTTCTTAAAAATTAATTCATTTTTTAGTGTATTTGAGACAGAACAAACATTCAAGCAGAATAAGTAGGTTCTGCTTGAACAGCTGGTACTACTGGGGCAGAAATATCTATGTGTATAAGATTTTGCCTTCTTTAACAATCTGATTAACTGGAGGGAGTTGAAGGGGAAACCGAGGTTTCTAGGCAATAGAGAGCAAAGAGGAAAAGATCTGTTCTCCTGTTGCCTGTCTGTTCCTCTCCTGCAGCAGAACTTCCCGTCCTGCGTTCTCCAGGATTGCCTCCCAGTGACAGCAGAGCATGTCTTTCTATTGTGTTTATTAATATAATAGGAATTATTTGAAGATTTTTAAGTCATTTCCCTGCTTTTGTCTTGTCTCCCAGTTGAGCAAAACTCACAGTATCCAAGTGGTGGTTCCTGACCCACCTTTATTCCCCACAGCTTTTACTTTTCAAGTATTTGCTTTATTTGTGGGGATTCTTTACTGCCGTTTTCAAACCTGAGTTTCCCTTCCTTCCTTAAAAGCCAAGGTTTCAGTGAGAGAAAAGCTGACTTTGTTTTTATCCGCTGCCCCTCGCAGGGCTCCTCACCTGGGCCGGGAGCTGGTCTGCAAAGAGAGCAAGAAAACCTTCAAAGCCACCATAGCCATGAGCCAGGAGTTCCCCTTAGGAATCGAATCGTAAGTCCGAGTCACTGGCCGGGGGCGGTGTTTATAGGTGGGAGATGTTTCGGTGGGGTTGTGAGCTGTGGAATTCTTCCTGACTTAGAGCCCTCGGTGCTGGTGTTACTGGGAGAGCCCGGTGCTTATCTTGCCTGATAAGAGCAGAGGTTTCACCGGGTTTATCATTAACTCTCCCGAGGCCCGTGTGCCCCGTTCCACACAATCCTGAAACGTTTCTGCCCGTAACAAGTTCTACCACAAAGCTGCGTCCCCTGAACCCCCACAAAGCCACGTCGGGTCCCTTGTGCCCCTGGGGAAGAGGGTGTGGCTTCCGACTCCTGTGTAAAATGAGGATAAAAACCCAGTATCTCCATATTTATTTGTACTTGTACACGTAGCAATACAGTATGGAGCACTGAGAACTGCATGTGAGGATGCTGGTACTGAAGCTCTAAGGAGATAGATGTAATGTTGTATATAATGCATGATGTAATTGTTCAGCTCCTTTTTTATCATCTTCCTCTTCGGGTCATTTTTACCTTTTCTAGGGAGACAGCTCCTGAAAGAAGAATTTGTAATGAAATCTGTTTTCCTTTTCAGATTGTTGAATGTTTTAGAAGTAATTGCACCCTTCAAGCACTTTAACAAACTTAGAGAATTTGTTCAGATGAAGCTTCCACCAGGCTTTCCTGTAAAACTAGGTGAGATGAGCTCTCGTGGCTTTGTGTTTCCAGAATGCGTGTACGTACTGCTGTGATATGATCAAAACCTGTGCTGAGTTTTTGGAAACAAACTCTCTTTCCTAAGAGTGTGCTGCAGTAGATTTCAGGAGAAATATTTAAGTTAGTGGAAGTGACATTAATGGAAAATCTGGAGCTGAAAGGTGAATATAGTCCAGTCAGGAAGAGAGCTCTGTATTTTACATTTTCCTAATGTCTTGCTCCGAGCGATGTAGAGATGCGGAATTATCCTTGCATTAAAGGATGATCTCGGTCGTCAGTTGAGTATTTTGTAGCATTATTTATATTTCTTTTTCCTCAAGGATTACTGATGATGTATTTTTCATTTACACATAAGTAGAAAACTATTACACTTCTAATGAATGGAAATGTATAAAGTAGTTTATTCGTGGTATAGATCATCACAGCATAAACTGCCAAAAATTCCTGGTGCCTTTTCTAAGCGTTACGGGATTTCTTGCATCCCAGGAGGCTGCTTTAGCTCAGGGATTCTGAACTGCCCACATCCTGCCTCCTGTCGCATTTGCACAGCTCTGGTTACTGAGGGCTGAACTCTTCCTTAGCTCGTGGAGTTCATTCCTGGGCTGTTGAGGGTAACTGAAGTGTTCATCCTCAGTTCAAAATGGAAAAGGGTTATGTTTTCAAGCAAACATTAAAAAGACTCCTTTTTTCCTGTGGATTTGCTCAGCTGAAGCCTACGCGGGGCAAGGTTCGTTTATCTTGTATCATTTCCAGGCCAACGTCCTCTGTTGTAACAGATTAATCTGGGTGTTCACAGCACCTTGGTTTCCGTGTCCTCAGTCTTGTGTCAGGAAAGGAAACCCACTGAATTAATCATAGAATTTAAAATTAGTAATATTGACAGGTTTTGAGTGGTGTATTGAGTTGGGTATTGTTTCTGCGCTCGGGGTATCTGAGTGTATTCTAAAATAACTTGCTTTAATCCACCTCCTCTTCAAGAGCTTTGCATCACCACCCTGCAGGTATGAAACAAGCCTCTGTGTCTGTAGCAAGTCTGAAGCTACAAGCCTTTAGGTGATGGTTGGTAACTGTTGATAAACCTCTGTTTCTTCGCTCTTCATCGCTCCATTTTGCCTCCCCCCTAGATATTCCTGTGTTTCCCACCATCACAGCCACTGTGACGTTCCAGGAGTTCCGTTACGACGAGTTTGACGACTCCATCTTCACTATTCCCGACGACTACAAGGAGGACCCCAGCCGTTTCCCCGATCTCTAACTCAACTGGAAGCCTCGTGGTGAGCACCGGCACCAGCCTTCCCACGGCGAAAGCCGAGGGATGCCAACAGCCCACGGACAGAGATGGGAAAGTGGCTCAGAAAGAAAGGGATAAACTTAAATAATCCAGAAGAAAAAGGGAACAGGCGTCGACTGACTGATGTAGTCCCTGTAACGGGCATCTCATGTAGTTCCTGGTCTCCAGCGAGTCTCCCCGTGTCTCCCTCACCCTTTTCTACGTGCCGTGCTGCGGGCGAGGGGGTCTGGCGCCTCGGTCACCCCACAACACTCAACAGCCCTGAGGACTAGCATTCGTTTTTAAATTTTTTACATTTCTTGGTGATACAAAAAGCACTCTTGGACCATTAGCGTAACAGTCGAGATGTCTTAGCTGGATATTAGCCCGGTGAAACACCCCGCCACTCTTAAGATGACCATATTATATTCTTTCAAGCTTTGTTTTCCTTGAATTGTAAACTATGTATCATTCTGTATAGCTCAGTAATTTGAATGTTAGTCGAACGTATATTAGAAGGAATGCATTTTCTGTAGAGGAATGAACCAAATGGTAACCATTAAAAAAAAAAAAATCATTGCATTTTCCTCCCGCAGTAGAGTTCAGAGGCAGCGCTGGCTCTGCGGGGAGGCAGGGACCCCCCCAGCACCCAGAGCCACCCGTGGTGCTGCTGGCCGTGGCTGGGACCCTGCGCTTCCTCCCCCAGCCCTTCCTCAGCCCCCTTGGCTCTGCCCTTCCCTTCCCTCCCTCCCGCTGGCCCGGAGTCCCTGCCCTGTCCCTGGTCGTGCTCGGAGCTTCCCTGGCTGGGAATCCTTGCTTGGTCCCTTCTTTTTTTTTCACCTCCACTCGGGAGACTTGCTCCGTGACGGTTGAGCATCCACCGGGTTACCTGCTGCTCAGCCCCGGGGGGAACACGGGGTGCAGGTAAAGAGTGACTAGAGCAGTAAGCTCAAGCGTTAAATCTGCAGAGGAGAAGGTTTTTCTTGAAGTTAGTTCCATTGTAGCGCACACGGAATAGGGCTCATCTTGGAAGATTTTTATTTGCAGATGCTTAGGGAGTTTCCAGATTAATTTCCTTCCTCGTAGCGTTCTGGCTTTCAGCGCTCCCCCCTCTTGAGCTTGTTCTCGGTCCAAGTGGTCCCGGTCCCCTCATCTGACACCAATCCAGCTCTTGGGTCTGTTGGGAAGAACTTGTGCAAAAGGCTAATGGTGCTATTTGTTTGTATTAAGAAATTTAGATTAAAGTGCTGTGGTGTAATTGTACAAAAAAATGTAAATATTTTCAAAATTATATTCTTTGTGCACTGTAGTTAAAACTCTTTTTTCTGGAAATCACAATAGAGTTAAGTATCAAACTTTATAACGAAGATTGTCGTCGATGCTTAGCGAAGGAAGCCAAGCGGAGTGACCCTGCAGGGGGTGGCTGGAGGTGGCCGAGCACGAGGCAGTAGGAGCTGGACACATGGAGGGACCATGGAAATACCCGTCTGGAGCGGATGTTCTTGCAGAAACCTCTGGAATCATCTGTGTGAACCCCGAGAGGCTGCTCTGGAGAAGAAGAGGGGTCCTGAGGAACCGCTGGACGCTGGGATCGATGGAACCACGGGAAGGTCAGCGAAGTCCCAATGGACCCAAAGCTGGGGTTGATGCTCCTCAGCCTCCCCGTGGAGCTGGAGCAGGCGAGGGGGCTGGCGCTGCAGGCTCTCGGCCAAACACTGGAGTTACCCACTCAGAATCAAACCCAAAATGAGACTGGGGGGGTAGGGGGAAGCAAAGGGAAGCGTAGGGCTGTGATTACTTCTGAGGTACTGCATCGGCAGCAGATGTGGAACGTTCCCTGGGAATGATAGAACTTGTTCTCCCAAGTGATGATGAATTCCCCAGGCGTTTCACATCGGTGGGATAAGGACACCCACCTCCTGCTGCTGGGCAGCAGCCGCCGTGGGGCCGAGTGTAGGGACGGAGTCACCCTCTGGGTGCTGGAGGTCGGGACTCGGCGTCAGTGGGGCCAAAGTCAGGCTTTTCCCACCTGGGACCCCCCCGCAGGGTGGGACGTGGTGGGCAGCGCCGCGGGACCAGGTCTTCTGCTGGGTGGGGGGGATCCCCTGCCTTTCTGCAGAAGGGGAATGTCAGAAATCCTTTTTACAGGGAAAAAAACCACACGTTTCGTATTTCTTTGTGTTTTTTGGTTGTTTAAATTCCCGTGACCAAGTGTGCCGAGGGGGGCAGGAGCGCTCCCAGCTGTAGGGCACTGGGATGGACTGGATTTTCCAGGCTTTAAAAATAAAAATAACAGCTTTTTGTGGAGCCTGAGGTGCGAGGGGGGGCTCTGTGTCTCTGCCCGTGGGAGGGGGCGTCTGACCCAGCCCCGGCAGGTCCTGGAGCTTCTGGCTGGTTTCCCTGGGCTCCAGCTGCAGGTTTTGTGGGGTTTTTTAACCTTCGTGACTTCACAACCACTGACTTCGATAGGTTTTAAGATGTGCAGGAACTTTTTGTAGCGGGTTGCTCGACACTAGGGCTTGCTCTAATTTGGGAGTGTCAGCAGAGAAGGGTGGACACAGATTTGGGGGAATTTGGTGGTCTTTTTACATTCTTAGGGTGAGCCTACCCCAATGTTTCTGTTCTCCCTGTGGACCTGGCTCCCACCACTTTGTCCCTTCCCTTCTGTGACCGTTCCCAGACTCCCGTGACAGCCCCGTGAAGCTGCTCCTCGGGCTGTTTCCCTCCGGCTGTTGGTGATGTGTTTTCTGCACGAAACATTCCCGGGGACGAGTTTTGAAGCGGGCAGGTTCCTGATGGATCCTCAGGAGCCGGGGGGGGGGCGTTGGGCTGAGCCGACCTGGGGGTGTCCCAGCAGCCTGGTGGTACTGGTGCCGTTCTGCGGTGGTGGCTGTCCACGCCGATGGTCACGTCTCACTAGAACTTGTTTTTCTTGCGAGGTTTTTGTGTTGTAGGGACACAAAGTGTGTTGTTTGTGGCTCTGGATGCTCCGTGGGAGGGAGAAGTGTCCCCAGCGCAGAGGGAGCCCGGGGCTGCGCTGGGGCCACCGCTCCCCTTCACCCCCCACCTCCTCCCCACAGCCCTGCTGGAAATTCATGTTTTCTAGCAGGATTGACCTAGAGAAACTTAATTTTTTGCTTTCCCCCCCCCTTATCTTCTCCTTGAGACCGTGTTGAGGGGACACCCTTGGCCTTGTGTGGGTGTGGGGACTGTCCTTGCCCCGGGACGCCGCGGGAAGGGTCCGACCCCCGTGTTGAAGCTGCTCGTGGCCCCGCGGTGGCCGTGGAGGTGCAGCCGAGGTGGGAAAACCTCGCTGCTGGCGCTCGGGAGAGGCCACCTCTCCTCAGAGTTTGGCCACCGTTTCTTCCCGCTCTCACCACTTCTTTTTCCCCTGACGGCCGTGAGGGTTTTTGGTTTGGTTTTTTTTTTTATGACTATTAAAAACCAGCCATTAAATTTGGTAAACTGAAATAAGAAATGGTTGCAAAAGAATTCCTGGGGTTGTTCCTTAACCCAGCGGGTTTCCTGGTCTTCCACCCCACGGCTTTGGGTTGTGGCAAAGGGAAGGTGCTGCCTTTCCCCTCCCCAGGAGCTGCTCTCCCCGCGCCCCCCTCCCTGCCCTTCTCCCCCGCTCTTACAGAGCCCCTCTGGTGGGTCTGGGCTGGAAACCCACCTCCGCGGGGGGATTTCAAAGCCACCGCCTGGTTTGGGGTTGGTTTTTTTTAAAAAAAAAAAATGTGTTTGTTCTTGATCTGTAACTCCCGGGAGGGTAAGGGCACTGGTTAATCTGTACTAAGGCGTCTCCTGCCGTGCTGCTCGCGTTCCGTACCGTTTGTAATTGTCACGGAAACAACCTCACTTGCTTTTTTTGGTTTGTTTGTTGTTTTGTTTGGTTTGTTTTGGTTTTTTTTTGCGTTTTACTGGTTTGTCTGGTCCATGTTTTTAACTGACCTTCACTAATAGGAATTTTTGGTTGTATCATTTGTTAGAATAAAGACCAAAACGTGCTGTTTGATTCTGAAGCTGATCACCGCCTGAAGGTGACGGTTCAGCCCCGCTGTCACCGTCGGGTTCGGGGTGGATTTGCGGGGAGGGGGATGCGTCTCTGGGCAGGGGTTGGGTCCCAGGGGCCGAGCTCACCCTGCGGTGTCCTGCAAGGGCATTTTATTGGTCATTTTTTAAAATAAAATCCTGCATTTTCATTCTAGACTGTTCTTTGCCCTCTGTAAAGCTCCAGCTCAAGGAGGAAGGATGGGGACGGTGGCTCCTGGTGGTGACCGGGAGCTGAGGGGTCAGAGTTTAGAAGCAGCTGCCGGGGAGGGAGGGAGGAAACAAACCTTTCCAGGTCAGGAATTACACAAGTTTTACCTTAAAATCCACAAATACGCTCATTTAAACAAGCAGCTGTGACTGTTGGTTGTAACAGCAGCATTTCGGAGGAACCGGGGACGAGTCGGAGACCAAAACCTGAAACTCCTGAAGTTTCAGTTTGCCTCGTAAAAGGTGATCTTAGCTTTGTGGGGTTTGGGTTTTTGACTTGAAATCGCCCCCCTGCGAGCGTGGGCGGTTGTGCCTGCAGCGCTGAGCTGAGCACACCCCTCCAGAGGTAAGGATTTGCTTCAGACACACAGGGAGGGGTCCCGTGGCTTTGGGGGGGGCTCACCACAAGTGGCAGGAGTCCTACAGTACACTGTAGTAATTAGCAAACCAACTTCTAATTACTAAAATAAAGTTGTTACGGTGGCTCAGGGCTCCAACCCTGGGAGGTGGTGCCATACCCAGAGCTGGGAGCAGCAGCTCCTCCCCAGGTCCCAGGGAGGACCGGTGACATCTGGTCCCCACATCATCCTACAGGCTCGGCCAACGCACCCCTTCCCCTGGGGGGTGACGATCCAAGGGGATGGACGGTGATTAATTATTAATAATATCAATAAGCAGATGTGGTGTGAAACCACACACCTTCCTCCTGTGTCTGGGCCCAGCAGCCGGAGGCAGAGTTAATGCACCGCAGTAAAATAAACTCAAAACCACCTCAATTTAATTACAGGCAGCCCTTGACGAAGGGGACGGAGCCGAGCGCCCCGACCCCACGCTGCCGCCGGGGAGTGACTGGCACCACCCCCCCCCCGCCCTATTGCTGTAAATCCCTTTATGTTCTTGAACTTCACCTAGAAATAGGGCGAGGAGAACAAAAAAGACCCATCCAGGGAGCCGTCCTGCACCTCCTCTGGGCCTGGCTGTTACCACAGGAACTCTCCCTCCCACTGTCTGACAAAACACTCACAACAGGCAGTAAAAATTTACATTTCTACAAATTCTAAAAACAACACTCTTATCCCACTCAAGGGCAAACTCTGCTTTGCCCAGGGCCAAAGGAGGGTTTAAGAAGACGGTGGTTTGCCTCGGCTCAAGCACCACTTCCAGCTTCACCCCCAGACCCCCTCCTTTAAAGCCCCTACCTTTGTGGGTGACGGGTCTTTCTGCCCCTCCCTTACCCTCCTGAAGTCCTTAGTTCAGTGGAAATACAAAAAGCTTTTACAAATACATATTTCCTTTAAAAAGCACTTGTCCCTTAACACCTCTACGTTCCTGTTTAAGCTCATTCCCTTCATTCCCCCAAATTAAAATATTTCGTTAGTGTAACGAGCTGAAAGGGCAGCTCCTCGGCTCTCACCTCCAGGCTTTGAAGAGACTGAGTCGTTAACGTCACCTTAAAATGGGTGGGATGAACTAAAAGGCAAGCTCTGACGGAGGGAAGTGAGGTTTCGGAGGGAGGGAGGTGAAACGTAGGTTCTGGGGTGCAAACAAACACCAGCAGAGGTTTCCAGCAACACGAGTGTGAGTTTAAGGGTTTTATTATCAAAGTTCTGTAAAACAATTTCAGAAACTGTACATCGACATGGCACAGACCCAGCCCACGCTCGGCTCGGGGTTGGTTTTTTACCTGCACAAAAGTAAAAGCTCTGGAAGGGGCGTGAGGGAGGAAACGGCTTCTCTAACTACTCTGCGGAGAAGGTGGGCTCACCGTGCGCATGAGGCTACTACTGCAGTGACAGCAAACACAAATTTATTAGTTTATACAACTGGAGATCAAGTAAAAAGTACATTATCAAGTCGACCTGCTTTGGAAAGCGTAGGAAGGTCAGGTTTAAAATGCACTACCCTTTTCTGCAACAAAATCAAACCGCCTGGGTCAGGGAAACCGCACCGATCGACCTTCCGTCACCGGGCGCGGATCACGCGGAGATTTGTCCCTTCCCGAGGCTGTGGAACCACCACACCTCGCCCGAGACGGACCGGAACGGATTTGAAAAAAGATAAAAACCATCAAAAAAAAAAAAAAAAAGCCCTCAAAAAGGTTAGTGCATTTTAACTCTTGTCAAAAGCCAAACGAAACCAGAAAAACAAAACCAAGCAACCCCAGCCACGTGGCTTAAAAAAATACAACAGAAACAAAAAACTACCTAGATCAGAAGGATGAGGACGATCGATCAGAAGGATCAGGACGCTCGTTTTCAGATGTACTGTCGGTTTTTTTGTGTAGTCACACTTAAGACCCTTAAGTAGGTCCCCCCGGAGCGGCAGGACCGGGCACGGGGAGGCTGTTTGTGCCCCGACGGAGGTCTGCGGGGGGGTGGGGGACGCTATGGGGTGAGCTGGGTCACCGGGGGCCTCACGCCACCCGGCCCCTGCCTGCTGGAGACACATGCAGCGCTTCCTTTGCCGAATTACAGCACAACGGCTGGGCTCCGCCACCCCTGGGGCCGCCAGGAGGCTGCTCACCCCTCCGGGAAGCTTCTGGTGGGAGTTAGTACGGGGGGATTTACAAACGGGGCGTAGCGCAGAGCTGTTATCATACATCTAATTGAGGATTAACAGGTACAGCATAAAAGAATGACAGAGGAATGACACCGACGCGCGTCTGCCGCGGCGCTGGCTGCGGGGACAGGGCTCAGTCACTCATGTCCATGTCCTCCTCGTGGTGATCGTCCCCGTTCACTTTGGATTCCCGGGCGGAATCCCCGCTCCCTTTCTCGGCCCCGGACTCCTTTCCTTTCGGGGAGGAAGAATCTGCCATTTTCTTTTCCTCCTTTTTCTCCTTCTCGCTGTCATACCCTTGCTCTTCTTCGTCGTAATCCCTTGTGACCTGCTTTGCCGAGATAAAAAACAAAGGTAAAACTTGCTCTCAAAGCCCCGGTTCCCGGTCGATGCGACAGCACGGCCCGCGGGGCTAAGGAGGGTTTTAAACATACTTTCACGTCTTTGTCGCTCTCGGATTTCCGTTCCCGATCCTTCTCCTTGTCTTTGCTCTTCTTTTTCTTGCTGGTTGACCGCTCCCTCTCATCTCGACTCCTCTCCTTGTCTTTATCCTTCTTTTTTTCCTTTTTATGTCTGCAATGATAAAAGCACGGGGAATAACGAACGCTGCGACCACACCATCCTGTAACTGGAACACAGACCACGTCCAGACCTTACCCATAATGACACATCTAAAGGGAGAATGAGCTGTGTGCAACTACTGCACACCATTGGCTTTCAGAAAATAACCAAAAAACCTCATTTCTTAGGTCTGGATGGAACAGGTCTGGATGGGAGGTTCTTACTTCCCACCAGGATAAGAACCTGATAAACCCATCAGCTCTAGAGGGTCTGATGAAGGAGCAGCTCCAGCCACCAAACGCCCGGGTGACTCCTGTCACAGGGAGCCAAAGGGCTGAGAACTCCAGGTCTCTCCTCAGCCCTGGAATACCCCAGGTTTGGAGTTTTCAGGCACTCCCAGAGCAGTTCTGTGCTCAAAGCACATTAAATGGCACCACCAGCAGCAGCGGCAGCAGAGATCCACCCCCCCTCTCTCTCTCTCAAGTCAACCCACGCCTGGGTATAAGCCAAGCACCAAACACACACCATGTTCCAACGATCCCCACTGTGACTGTGGCCAGAGCTCACTCCTCGCGAATTTCCCACCCAGACACCTTTATTATCACTTTTTTTTTTTAGCCAAAAGGCTCAACTGACCTTCTTGGAGATGGAGACCGGGACATTTTCCGTTTAGGAGACCTGGGTTTTTTAGGTGACCGGGATCCGCTCCTGCTTCTCCTACGTCGTCTTTCCCTGCAGGAAAAGGTGATGAAAGCTTTTTTTGGCTTTTTGTTTTGTTTTGTTTTAAAGCTACACATACTCAAGACCAGGCTGGAGGGGGCTTGGAGCAACCTGGTGTGGTGGGAGGCGTCCCTGCCCAGGGCAGGGGGTGGCACTGGATGGGCTTTAAGGTCCCTTCCCACCCAAACCATTCTGTGATTCTATGATTCCCCTCTGGCTCCAAGCCCAGCAGGGCTCAAAAGGCAGCACATACACAGAACTCCAAATGGGTATTTACTCTTGGAAGTGCTGAAAATCCCCCCCAGCTGCTGATCAGCAGAGCAAGTTCTTCCCTGTTCCACCTCCACCCCCAGGAACAAGCTGCCGAGCTCACGCTGTGTTAGGGACACTGGCTCTTCTTGCAAATAGAAACGAAACAGCTTGTTCTTGTTAATATTACAAGTTAATTTTGGAAAATTCTCAAAAAAGAATGACACGTTTTGCATGTATTCATTCCATAAATCGGGAAAGGGTTTAACAGTGACCTCAAAGCATCACACTCTCTTTGATACAGAGCAAGGAGAAACTCTTTCTCCAGAAAATTACAGTATCAGGGGAAAAATAAAACATCCTGTAGACCCAGGCAGAGAGTATTCACACATTTGTGTGTACAGCCAATGTATTCCCAGCTGGATCATGGTCCCGTTACACACGAGACCGCTCTGTGACAGTGGCCATCGCCCGCTGGAAGCGGAGATGGAGGGAAACGGCTGTGTTTCCATACCTGCTTGTGCTTCTCGATCGCCTGGTTGTGCTGTAGCTTTTGGGAGGAGTTTTAGAACGTTTCTTCTCTTTCTCTTCCTTCTTTTTATCCCTTTTAGTAAAATACAGATGTTAAGTTTGATTTTCAAACTAGTCAAACAGCATTTGCTACTTTTGCTACGCAGCGAAAGGAATGAAAACACGGTGACTGCACTGGATGGCACATGCTGCTTAGTATTTCTGGGGCCAGTCACATTGTTTCAGTGGAAACAAAAATTACAATTATCTACAAAAAAATAAAAGAACAGCTTGTTTATAGCTTCTGTGTATGGATATCTGCAAGTGTAGATGCTCGCAGCTCCTGCTTTCCTAAGACATATCATTCATGTCATTCTATAAGACATTACAAGAGACTGTGACTTTAAAAAGAGCCACCAGTTCATTCTGCCCCGGTGTTTTTGTTTGTTGTTTTTTTAAATTAAGCACCCAAATGTAATAGTTTAATCTCTAGCAAACAGCACAGATGTACTGACGCAGTTACCTGGTTTTGGATGTGCTCCTCGACCTCCTGCTCCTCTCTCTGGAGTGAGACCTCCTCCGCCTCGGGCTTTTAGATCGCCTCCTGCTTCTCGATTTTGAATGGGACCTTCTCCTCGATCTGCTTCTCGACCGTCTGCCGGGAACACATGGTACAGGGGAGGCAAATACAGGACATTTTGATATACTAATTACAATTAGCAAATGAGCCTCTGTGCTAAGGTGTTTCTTATCTGACATAAGAAACAATTTATTGTTAAATAAAACCAGAGTCCCAACACCGCTGGGTAGGACTAGGCGGCCCCAAGTTCTTTCTGCCGCAGTTTAAGCTATTTCTGAGGTATTTTCTGCTCTCCCTCCTCTCTCTCCCACCCTTCCCACAAAAGCAGAGGGAGGCTCCATCCCACACTCCAGCCAAATCACAGCTTTCCTCACACCGTTTCCCTTCCTCCACCAGGAGAGGAGTGTCACTTCCAGAAGTATTTTTGAAGGAATTGTTTCAGCTATGTCTTTTTGTTGTTTCTTTTCTTAAAGCAAATAAGGCAACTACCTGTGTCTAGATGAAGAAGGTGTCCTCCTCCTCCTTGAGCGTGACCTTGACCTCGAATGCCTTCGTTTCTCATCTTTTTTGTCTGGAGTTAAAAAAGGAAAAGAATAGTTAAACCCCCCCCCAATGTTATTTTAGCATTCAAGAAGATTTTATAAAGGAAAGGAAGTTGAGCTTCACGCTACAGATATTCATAAGATAAAGAAAACCTAAGGAATATTTTGACATTTGAAATTAAGGCTTATCTGTCCTTTTCCTCCAAAGATGACACAAAGAACAAACACGTGACACAGACGTGTACATGGCATAAAACCAACAGAAAGTTTTATGCAAAACTGGAGAAGTCAAAGTGCAGAAAATGTTAAATTTAAGTGAGTTGCAAGGTGACAGCTGCAGGGCAAGGGGAGGTCTTGGGAAAATCTCAGCGTCTCTGCCGTTCTACAAAGCGCTAAAGAACCTCTCAAATTACTGTTTTGAATTTCCCACAAAAAGCAAAACAATCAGCACATTTTTCCAGTATAGTAAAAGAACAGGAGCTCTATTCTTTCCTGAGAACCATCAGGAGGCTGCAAAACTCTATTTCCAGTGCTGCAAGTTACTTTGGTCGCTCTGAGATCCGTGGATGAACCGCTGAAACTTATTCTAAAATAAAATCTACTGAAATAAACTACAAAAATAAAGAATTATTTACAAGCTGCCGCAGATTAGGAATGCCAAGAAAGGAAATCATGCCCAAGAACAAACACCACTAGGATGGCAAGTGGTTAAGCCACTTGCTGCTTCCAATGAGGTCTCCAGTATGAACCCCCACCAGGGGAAGCTCAAGCATTTTGCAATCTTCAAATCAAGTGAATTTTGGGAAAAACACAACAGATGAGTAAATTCCTGCATCGTTCTGCAGGACACACAGAGTGCTCACCCTGCAGGACAATTAAAAAGCTGTCAACTATAAGTTAAGTCCCTATAAAACATGAAAGCATTAAGCCAGTATTTTGCAGACCATTAGCTTTTATCATATACATCAAAACTCCATCGTGAATTGAATTCTAGGATTCTAGGATTTAAATCCTACTCTAGAAGTTAAACTCACCGGGCTCTATAGCAGCAGAGATTAGTGACTGTGCTTCTCGGACTCTTTTCATAGCTTCTTCGATTTCTTTACTGGAGGTATCTGACTTCAGACTGGGTGAGACAAGGCCTGCAGCTACATGGTTCAACCTGGCAGATGAAAAAGGATTTTACCAATTCAGTGTTGAGGAATCAAAGAAATAGATTTGCAGCCTGTTCAAAGCAGCTGATCTCAGGGAATCAGGATCTGCCTGTGTTTTGTCACCGTTCAGATAACGGAGTAAGTGTAAGATGTGGAAACGGTGTCACAAGACACCTGCACAGCCAGCTCTCAGAACTCCAGTCAACTGTAAACAGCAGGGAAGATCTATTTAGCCAATCCAGCAGCAGGACAAGCGCACATTGACATGCTTTCCCCAAGCCCAGAGCTGAAAGAGTTCTCCCCAAAGCTCCCTGCAATTTGCCGTCCCAAGGCTGAGGCAGAGGTGGTTTCTTTGCATTTACTGCACTTTTCATCTACTAATTTGTCCAAAAGCTGTTTCCCTATGGCACGTGCTTTCACCATCCTGCTCCAACCTTACCAATAGCTGAACGGCACGTGAATACATGAAGTGCTACAACCCTTCCCTACTTGCTGTCCCCATGCCATAATATTTTGAATAAAGTTATTCTTTTTTCTGAATACTGAAATAAAAACTAGCAAATACTCATGCTACTGCTTTTTGCTCCCTTTTTCTACCACGTAATAGGACATGTTGGTTTTTGTTATCTCCTGACGGCTGTAACGTAAATAGACTCTTTTATTGTTGGCTTTTACACCAGTTGCTGGTCTCAGCTCATTCTCAGCCACAGGATCACAGAACGTTTTGGGTGGGGAGGGACCTTTGGAGGTCCCCTTGTCCAGCCCCGACCATGGGCATGGCCCTTCAGGACGGGAGGTGCTGGCTGCACCTCTATACCACAGACACAAACTGAATTTCTATCTCCAGCAAAATGAAATCCCGGAGATTAATTATTCCGTAGATGCAAGGCTGAATAATCTTTGTTTCCTCCCCTTCTTCTCTCTACCACAGTAAAAAGAGTCTGCACAAGATCCCCAGGACACTGTTTTTCTTCAACCTTAGTCAGATCCAGCAGGACAAAGACTGGATACTGAATCCCAACAGATATTCCTGAGATCGAGTATATTGCAATATAAATATTTGTAAATATTTGTAAACACTTACTTTGGATCCACTGTGCTCATAAGTTTTAGTAGTTGATCTGCTGCAAGAGACTGTGAGGGGGAAAAAAAACAAAGTTAAAACCATGTTGGGAAATGTGTGTGCTTAAGGAGATTCTCTTCCTCAGCAGCGGCTACAGTTAAAAGTGTCCACAGGTAAAAAAAAAAAAACACCCCACAAAACAAACCCCACACCCCAAAGAAGTTACAGACAAAAGGGATATTGTTCTGTTTTCAAATTTGTAGATGGTGCTGAGGGTGAGAACATCACCTTTCAGTGGTGCTCAGGTACCTTTTTCCCCACAGCGGCCAAACATCAGCCCTTTCCTGGGCAGAATTAAAGCACTTTAAAATAAAAATACACTTCTGGTATTTACAGGTTATTTCTCTGTTCCTTCAAGAGAACAGAGACCTCATTAGAGAACCCAGTTGCCTGTCTATGGGCAGTCCTCAATGTCAATTTATGAACAATAACAAAAAGCTTCTTTACTCTAAAAATCCCACCAAAAATGTATTTTACAGCTCTGAGGCAAATGCAGAGATTATTGTAACTGGTCACCTCCTGTGCCAGTGGGGTATGAACAGCAGAATGTTTAGTCTCCACCAATTTCCTTTATCCAGAGGCAACCGTGTGCTGAATCCTAACAGTTTGTTGCCATCAGCTCCCTTAATGGACAAAGGAAACAACCCTTCATCACATTACATCTTTCTAATATGTGTTTAGAATGCTTTTTTTTTTTAATTTTTTATTTCTTTATCACCATTATTTGCTTGTTAGTACACATGCCATGCATACAAAGAATGCTGAATGATGATTTCTTAGCAATGGATTAAATTATTATTTCTTGTAAAACGTGTTCTCTGTACAGTATTTGGTTCTCATATCTTAAATATTAACTCCATATTCTACTAGTACTTAAATCTTTTTTTATTCATTTTAAAAAAGACTATAGTCTAATAAAGTCTCCTCCATATTTTCATCAAACAATTTTTCTTTTATTATAAGTCCAGGACAGATTCAGCACTCGATAATAAGCATACCTGAAACACTTCATTACTAGTCCCAAATTATTTTTAGGTCTTTCCCGCATTTAATTTGATACTCCCGCAGATAATATTTATTCCAAATCACTGGGTTTTTCAGACAGTGGCTGTTAAACCGATATAAATGAAAAATACTTGAAATACAGAAAAGAGGGTAGCAAAAGAAAAGTGTTCCTATATAAACCTGCTACTCCAAAAAACAATTCTATAATAAATCTCAGAAGTTCAAAGCACCAGCCACCTTGTGCAGGCTACACTGAGCCAAGCCTGTAATAAAAAAAGCAGTATTTTTGTAACACTTCTTCAGACCCAAGTATAGTATTTCCAGCTCTTCAGCCTGCTATTTAATATACTTCTGAATGCTGAGAAACTGCAGAGTGTGTGAGGTACCTGAGAGTTTAAGTTTGCTCCAGGAAGCCCGAGAGCAGCCAGGGCAGGATCGAGAGCGGGAGCTCCTAAAGCAGCTAAAGGGACAGCACCGATCTGTAAGGAGAACAGCAATTAGACAAAAAGCCATCTTCGTTGGATAAAAAGCAGTGAAATCAAGATTCCGAAGCATAGACATGGGGAAACTTAGGTTTTACTTAGGTTTCCAGCTACAGAAAACATTATATTAAGGTTGGGAAGAGTATTTCAGGTTTCCCTCTTCAGATATTCCAAAGTTCAGTATATGAAAGCTATTTTTTTCCCTATAAATATTCTAAAATGAAATTCTGTTTCCTCTGCATCCCAATGGGTAGGGAAAGAAAAAAAAGACAAGTGAAGCATCCCACTACATTCAAGAAATAGCTCAAAATGAAATTATTTTCAGGTGTTAAAATGAAAATTCATTACAAGTTTCTGAGCCAACTCCCATATATCTGAATCAATTTAGGATTGAAATTAACATAGTTTATGTTAAAAGACAATGTAATATTATTACATCTCTACAAATCTCTCAAATTCGGTTGGAACTGGGAAATGGGTTGAAAAGCTACTGGAATAAAAAGCAGAATGATGGCGTAGGTCTGAATTCCTTAAATTAACCTAAACGCCTCATAGAAGAACCTCATTTTTTAGCCATTTGAAGCGAGACAATCAAACCATACACTGAAACAAAACACAGCCTGTGCTAAAATCCCCATGATTTTATGCTAATTTTATGCTGTGCTGCTGCTGAGGTCTTGCTCTCCCTTCCTTCCTTCTCACTGTCTGCTCACTGAGCCGTCAAAAAACGTATTTTTGTGCCGGCTGCATTGAGCTAACACAACACCAAGGGACCCGAGGAGCTCCAGAGCCAGCACAAAAGCACGTGGTCAAGAGCGAGGAACCTTCCACTCTTTGCCAGTGAGTTTCTGAGTTCACTGAGCTCTTGAAATGGCGCAGGCTTCTCCCTGCAGCCCCGAAAGAAACAGCCACGTTCCCCACACGCTGATGCCACCACAGCTCAATGCGTTTTTACCGAGTTAAATGCCCGACTCCCAGTAAGTCAAAAGGAGCTACACAACAAGCTTTGAAAAGAATGACCATAAATGGATGAGTTAAATAAATTCTACCATTAAGCAGATTGGGAGTAGGCTGGGATTCACTGACAGAACTAAAATTAAGACGGTTCAACAACCATTTTCAGGACTTCACATACATACAGTTTTTGGTGAAAGGAATCTTTAAGAATGTATTTGTTTCTTCCATCCCTTTCCTTGAGTTTCAAAGTTAAACTTCCGACTTTTCCTTCTACATTGGGTTAAAGAGACCTTCTGAACAACTCAACGGCAAGTATGTTTCATGCAATCACAAATCATAACAGAAGATACATACAGAAGAGCTAAGCACAAGCTGAAGAAGCAGATCGGAGAACTGCAGAATGAATGAAGCTTTAGTCTTATTAATTTTCCTGATCCTCTGTTCTCTAGTAAGGTACGTGCTTTGACTGGAACTTTTTCCACACCGTATTATTCTTACTGTTCATCTTCCACCCGAATTCTTGTGTATTTAGATGAGAAGGGAATACAGGCTACAAGTTTTTCCCCTTGGTTGGAGCATTAAGGGAAGGTATCTCCACAGCACATCAATTCCTTCAACTGCATGAATTTAAAATCTATGAGATCTCTACCGCTTGTCACATCTGTCTGTGGGTGTACAATGGATAAAAGAGGGAGGAGAGAGAAAAACACAGGGCCCCTGAGATACCAGAAGCATCATATTAGGGAAATCAAAGCATCCCATTTCGTAAATTAACACCATTCTGCCACAACTTGTATCAGAAAGCTGTAACAATCCATGAAGAAATATCAACTAAAACTTTACAGGAATAGCATTAGCATCTCAGTCTATTTGTCCTGAAAAAAAACCAAACCAACAGAAAGTAAGTTAGAAGGCAAGAGAAAACATGGAATGGCTTCCCTCGACTCCAAGCGGCAAACCTACCTGAGAGAGTGGGTTGGGAGTGGGCAGGAGTCCCCCCCCGGGCAGCAGACCTGCCACGGCGTTAGCTGGTGCCAAGAGAGACAAAGCCTTAGTCTCATCAGGAATAACTCCTGCAGAGAAACAGCCTGGCATTAGAGCGCATTCCTTTCCAGAGGCAGAAAATACACAAATACACCCAGAAAATGTCTCCCTGATACACCACCTGAGTTTGTTGAAAGTACTTATGTTGGCTAAAATACAAAGCTTGATGTCTATTAATATTTATCATTAAATTTTTTTTTGTCAGAATGAAACTTCAATGGGTGAAAATTTGACTGTTCCTTTTTCTCTACAAATGGTTAAGTTTCTAGAGCAAAAAAATAGCACAATACACACTACTTTTTTGTTAACACTGCCAAGATTTCATCACCTGTACTCGATTTTTAAGTCATGAACCAAACGTAAGCAAGCACAGTCGGTTCTCCAGGGGTGTGCTCTCAACTTTCAAAAGCTGTTTTATGAACAACGACTCGTGTCGGCTGCTTCACTATAAAGCACACAGAAAAATCAAGATACACAAGACAAAAAAAGTTTGATTTAGGGGTTAATAATATGGTACAGTTCACTATGTTTTCTTTTACACCTACCACATAAATTTTGTAAAACTTAAAGAGAAGGTATGGAAATTTTTTTTTTTTTTTGGTTGAATCAAGCGTAGGGCTTTTGCTGACTTGTCAAATGAAAATGAAAAGTCTCTGCAGATCTTCAAATACGCGCTGTGTCTGTGTGTCTGTGGCTGGAGGGGTGCAAACATACAGATACTGCGGCACATTCCTTACCTGTGCAGTAAAATGCAATTGTTCCAATATGTGCCACGCTTATTGTACCAAGAATGCTGCTACACACTGCCACTGCAGAAGAAACTTCTGGCCCAAAATCTTGCAGCCAACTAAGACAAGCGTGTTATTTCACTGCCTGCTCTGCACAGAGAATTTTAAGGGCCCTACTACGAAACAAGTAATTGTGTAGGTATTTTTATTCTATCCAACAGCAAAAGCCCTATACAGATGGATTAATTTGTTAATGTGCCCAAGCCCCCAAAATGAGAGTTCAATAAAACAATTTTACTATATATTTGCAAATACCAGTAGTGTTTCTGTAATACATATTAAGAAACTGCATCTCATCATAAAACATACAATATGTACAGGGCACTTAAGAGAAACTGGATAAGCTGCAGAAGAAAACTGTTGGGTGGTATTTTCAGCAGGGCCTGGTATATAGTTCAGGCTGAACCAGGGAAAAGAACTGTAAAACACAACAACAAAAAAGAAAAACCACTGTTAAATAAAGGTAATGGTTCCTTCCACCTATACTGAGAAGTGCCGATAATATAAACAAATGTATAATACACAGCACTGTTATCTTGCTTGTGTCATTGAGCTGTCATCAATTTAGATACCAAAAGTTATGGAGGGAGAGGGGGGGAAAAAGGTCATTTAGATAAAGGGCATCAATGCATAAATATATTAACATACCTACAGAGAGATTATGGGGTAATTTTGCATGCAAAATTATGTCTCAGAGGATATTTATAAATTATAGCTAAACATTTCAAATTAGTGCAACTACAACATTTCTTGCATCTAAATACAAATCCTCAGACTTATCTTGAGACACCTCATAGAAGATCTGCATCCATTAAAAAAAATCATGCATCTGATCCTCTAATCGTTTTTTAAAAAAGTATTTAGAAATAAATAAACTACAATTTTAAAAAAAGCAATGAGGCCCCTCACCAGTTAATTTTCATGCTTCAAGAGCTTTTTTTACTGCTGCTTTGTTAGAACCATGAAATACTGCATGAATGTGTAGAAATGAAAGAAAAAGAAACAGACAAAAGAAACAAACATTAACCAAAGAACCTAAATACCCCCCCCAGCCACCTTTAACCTTAGAGTTCCTTCCAAATCTAGGAATATCACAGTGAAAATTACAAATACTAAGCCTTACCGTAGACTTTGTGTATAGCTCTATAACACAAAGCAACAGCCAACAGCAAAATGTCTGTGTGTGCTAAAACTGGAGTGCGCTTGTGATATAGGGGATAATTATTGCACTAAACAGATAACAAACATTTGCTTTAGTGACAGGCAATATTAATACAGAATTATCACAACAGAAAATAAGAGATAAAAGGGCCCAGTTCAGCACAGTAGTTAAGCATATGCCTGGCTTTAAGCACACGAGCAATTGCACTAGGGTTTTAAGAATCTTGCCGTATCGTGCTTAAACAGCTTGTTGAATTGGGACCCTGGCGCTCTGCCTTCGCAGGGGAAACTCTACTCCAGCTCGGGGACAAAGGCGTGTGGTTACACACCCCGGGGCAGAAAGTCATTGGCTATGACACGCCACATCATTAAGCCAAAAAGGTCAACATTCGGAACCGCTAGGACACCACAGGAAACAGCCCTTGATTTAAACAGGCCCATTAGAATATTCTACTTATATTAATTTTATTTTCGTTACGCCATCTGAACCAAAACTACTGGGCAGCTTTCTCTATGTGCCAGATTTATCCACCATCAAGCACAATGGACAAAGTCAGACCGACAAAGAGAAAAACCTTTTTATCCTTATTGGAAAAGTTAAACATTCGTTTCTTTCAGCATGGGCCTTGGCGAATCTCTCAGTGCTAACTCGGAGGGACTGTTCCGTATCATGCTTTAAGGCAAAGACGAGGGACACAATGCCTTTCTACTACGCTATGAAACCTAAACTAGCGACAGCAGAAGCAGTAACTCAACGGCAATTGCAGAACGTGTTCTGTACAGCTCTCAAGCAGCAGCACCTCTCAATCAAAGGTCATGCTGCAGATTCCTACATTCCAGAAATTAAGTTTTCGTATCTTTTTTAAGTTTAAGGAATACAAAGATAAGACAGCTCCCCGGGCCTCAAAAGACAGCCTACAGCATTGCAATGTCTAGATTATAGCTCTGAACCCAGGCCACGTACCAAATTTATTACTGTAGTATGACTTAATCTACAGAGATTTTATTTCTTTCAAGCGATCTGGGAAATGCCATTATTTCAGAAGTAAAGCAAGAAACAGTACAATAGAAATCAATTACTTCTAAAGCAAGTCTAGAAGAGTTTAATAAGACTTCTGTAAGAAGAGGTGTCTTCTCAGCACTTTGTTTCTAAGGTAAGTTCCAAAAACCCTGCTCATTGCCTTTCAAATTACTGTAACACCCTAAAATGTAAAAATAAAAAGAAGAAGAGAAAATGTAGTTAACAAGTGGTTACACCAGGAAAACACTTGGGGACTTGAGTGCTTGCTGGCCTTTAGTTAATGTCTAGAATCCCCTGTAGCTGCAGAGGACCCACTGTTTTTCAGTCATCTGGAAGGGCTTTGCATTTGCCTTCTCCACTACAAAAATCACACACACAAATAACAGAGAGAAGAGTTTATTATTTAGTGAAATTCTGTAAAATATATCAAGGATGAACAAGAAAACTTGGAATAAAAAACTAGTACCAGTGCCCAATTTGGCACCTCTGGGAAGATCTCACTTTCAAATTAAAGCGTAATTATTCAAACCCTTGGTATACTGGACTTCACAAGGAGTGAGTGCCTTTTCAGGGAAGCTCCTGCTAAACGCAGTGGCAGCGGATCCCAAAGAAATAGTCATCTGCTCTCCCACGCGCTCTCAGGGAGGGAGAAACCATTCTCATGAAGAGAGTTACGCCTACGTGAAAGTGGCAAACACTTAATCATTAAGGGAAAATCTCCTTAAAACGTTGACCTGTTTGCATAAGTCTGTTCAGGAAAATGTCTCACTGAGACTGATAAAGAGCAAAATTTGCACATAATTCTAACAAAAATGTTAATACTCTAAACTGAAAGACACACAAAATCAGGAAGAGGTAAACTTTCCACTTTCATTCAGTGTCACCAGATAAAAATAATTATCTAATCTATGGGGCAATGGCAATATACCAAGGGTTTCAAAATGTAGTATCTTATATGTTTGACATTTACTAATCCCCATTTTTGTGAACTATACTGGAATAAAACGGCTTCATAGGCCATTAAACAATTCACAAACCTTCTGCATATGGTACGACTATCAACGCTCTGTCAACGAATACAGTGTTTGTCAGATGCTGGGCCACAACTGCTGAGTCAGGATCATGGAACTTTACAAAACAGACACGCGATGACACAGGCAAAGGAGAATCACTGAAAAAGAAAGAAAGAAATTATTTAGATGGAAGCAAGTTGGACAATATGGAACTTGTAACTTCAATCCTCTCCCCACCTTCACCAAACCAGGAAGCCACAGGGGACTACGGGGTCCTTCTCTACATGATTTCAGGTTTTGTATCAAATGCCATTTTGCGTGATTACGGACACATGTGAAGCCAATTCACTATAAAATTGCAAAAACAGTTTTATTGCCTCATTTGTAACTGAACAATATATCTATGACCAATCACCTAAATGCAAATTAGTTTTCATGAGAGAAGGGAAGATGAAAAACTCTGCTCAAGAAAGATAAAAAATTACATATACTGCATAAGTTCATAAAACCAGTCTGCTTTACATCTCAAATTACTTAAGGTAAATTATGAAATGGAGAGGGTAATGATTAAAGGACCACTAAGATTTTACTTATCAACACAATTTCATAAAAGCTTCAAGACCAAACTTCACTGTGCTTCTTCTCGCACACGCAGACACTGCCGAGGTCATTCTGGAGGGATGTACATGGCTAAATGAGCATCCATCATGCAGCAGTAACAGAACCAAACACAAAGAAATTCAAGAAGCTGAAAATCTCACTAATGGGTCAAAAGTTCTTAAAGAACCGATCAGTAAACACAGGCCTCCTTACAAGACAGGGCTGTACCTGCTCCACAGCTCAAAAGGAGCGTCTGTCAGCAGAACTGCGTAAAAAATCCCAGGCATAGAAAATCCAAAAGAGAACCCAGTTTTCAGTCACTTGAAAAAAAACACCAAAAAAACCAGAAAAATCTGCTTCCTACAACAAAAGGAAAGAATTTTAGGCCATACAACTGTGCACCCCTCTCCTTCTCTGAAGGAAGGCCAAACCCCCAAAGACCAGAATCAACCCAGTGAAGGTCCAGAACAGGTTTCAAAAATCCATATATCCGGAAAAGGGGTTTAATCAGATGTATAAGCAAAAAGACAGCATTAAAAATTGTTATGCCGACACAGCTGTGCAGCAGACAAGTTAAAAGCTGCCTCCAGAAGGCCCAGGGCAGGTACTGAAAGTAGTAGCAAGTCCTAAAGCCCAAGTCCAACCTGGACCAAGTCCAGGGTACATGTGCTGTTCAGCTCCACGAGGAGCAGGGGTACAAATTAACCTAAAGCGGTAGCTCTGAAAAATACTCACTAATTCTGCATGACAAAGATCCACCTTTACTAACTAGATTCCGTGAAACAATTACAAGAATAGCTCTTCAAAATGCATCCCACTGCCAAAATAACTGGGTTGATCAAGTCTTTAAGCAGTGAAAGCGCAGGGAGTTGTCACAATTCAGGAGAACGACTTCGGCAGCAACAAGAAAGACATCCAAGATCTATTTTCGTTAGTGCAAATGCCAAAAAAACCCCTATCTAACCTTCACCACTGCTGAGAGCGGGGTCAGCCCAACACACCAGTTACACAAACTCAACCGCTGCCCTAAACGTCCGTCAGATCACACTTTAATATACTTTGAATTTAACCTGATGTTAAAAATCAGACTGGAGAGGGTGTACTGCAGTTGTAAAATATTAAGATTAGAAACATTCACTTCAGCCAACATCTTGCTCATTTAGTAACTGGAAAGTAACATTGTAGCAGTAAATGGCACAGAGATAGAAAAACTGAAACTATTAGCTCTTTTGTATCTAGGAATACACAGTCGCTTGCCAAAATGGTGCCTTTTCTTGAGGCATTTGCATAAAACCATAAAAACCAAAGCAGCATTAGCAGACGGTGTTTAACAAAATCACAGCAGCAAAATTTTAAAGAAAAGTAAATTAAGGAGTTATGGCACACCTGAATGGTATAGTAATCTATGTTGCAAAAAAAAAAAAAAAAAACTCTTTGTTACGTAAATGCAATACAATACTTTCAAACCTTCTTAAAATGTCTGTGATAACAGGGGAACATGAAAGCAGATACTGTTTATATACTTAAGTAGCACCATGCACTAAACTGCACAGCTAATTCAGCCTATAGAAACAACTGAAAACAGGTAAGGCTATGCCTTATGCAGCCTGAGAATTAATGTACGTCACCGCATTTCATTTTTAAAAATGTATTTCCAGTCTCTCTAAAATCCAAGCTGTGGCTGAGCGAAATTCATCAAGAACAGGATGTTCTCAACAGTTACCAAAAAAAGGCCATAATTATTCTAATTCACCACAGATCGAAAAATGTAGTAAATCTCTCCCAGAGATCGTGCCAAGGAATGTTGAGACACACGAGGAGTTACCGGGGTGGGGGTCTGAACAACGTACCCACTCTGACAAACAGGTTCTGAAATACAGCAGAAATCCAAGCTTCCTATCACAACCTCCAACTACTCGCTCCAACAAAGTCCACTCATATTGCAACCAGCATCTTAAATATTAGATCTGGGTTTTTTTAAGGGATATTTCTGCCACCTACATAAACGTTATTACTGGCATTGTTATTATGTAAAAATCAGGCTAGAACCAGGCTGGAGTGAATAGGATTGTCCATGCAAGAGGTATTCTTCAACATTACCATGTTCAGTGGGTGGGAAGAAACAGAGTTAACCTCCCCCCCAAAAAAAAACCAAGACACCAGCCAAAAAAAGAACAAATCCATATGCTTCCCTTGGGAACAGAAATTGTCATTCGTTTCTCAGCAGACCAGCTACCAGTGGCAACTGCATGTAAACCTGGCATTCTGGTAGAGTCCTGGTATAACTTTCATTAGCAGTTATTAGACAAGGCAAAAGATCTTGCCCATTACCATGCCATCCAACATCAGAAATTGTTTTTTGTGGGGCACTTCATTCTGAACCACAAAAGTAATCTTTTAACAGCTTAGCTAATGTGTCTAAAACTACAAAGTTACAGAAACAGAGTTCACTTGTAATAAAAATACTGAAACACAAAGCAGCACAACAAATACCCGCATCTGTTCAGAGGTGATTTGCTCAGCTGGCTGCCAGGCATTAATGGTTCTGCCGCTTAAGGCCAGTTATCCCCGCTATTAACACCACAACTCTCCTGTCTGGAACTGTCCCTCAGTTTCAGTTACATATGCATTCCATTTCCTCCCATTTCCAACACAAAACTGCCCAAATCCAACCCAAAGAAAGAAACTGCAAGACCACCAGAAATACTGGTTCTGAATCTGCACATATAACCAGCTAGCAGGATGGGTGAATCTTCCTGGTTTTGCACTAGCAAGGATTGAAGATTCAATGACGATAAAATGAAGGCTTTGTAATAGGTTGTGGGGTTTTTTCCCTAAAATGAAAAAAAAATTAAAATCCAAATAGTCTTGGATATTAAAAATAATTGAGTGTGTTCTTGTTTGATTTTTCCTCAATCAAACAATCCTTGCTCACCATGGCAAAAAGAAAAATTAATGCACATAATACTTATGCAAAAGATCAACATATAATGACATTGGGTTCTGTAAAACAAATCAAACTGACATGGCCAAAATCAACATTATCGTCTAACATAATAAATGAGTATTATTTATATATTAGTAATTACCTGCACATTTTGCATAGAAATCTTTGCAAGGAATGCATATTTATGTAAAAATTCTAGTTTTATGGCCAAGCATCCATAAACTGCCTAGAGTTAGACTCCTCTATGTTGGAAGGGACCTTTCAGATCATGGAGTCCAACCATTAACCCAGCACTGCCCAAACCCCCACTGACCCATGTCCCTCAGCACCACCTCTGCCCGGCTTTGAAATCCCTCCAGGGATGGCGACTCCACCACTGCCCTGGGCAGCCTCTGCCAAGGCTTCACAACCCTTTCCGTGAAGAAATTGTTCCCAATCTCCATCCTAAACCTCCCCAATAGCCCCGGAGGTTAGCCAGAACTGCAGAGGTTAGTTACACCGCCCTGGAACAAACGGGTCCTAGAGAAAAATGTGGGTTTGACAGGAGGAATCCCGCGGGCAATCGCACGCCGTAAAGGAGTGTCTTTTCCCCCCGTGCGTGCATAACGCAATTACGTGAATAATTACAAGTGTAACAGGCACATGACCTCTTGCAGCAGGGCGGAAAGGAGGCCGCAGAGGCGTACGGAAGCGGCTGGCTCCGCCTCGGCCCGCGGAGATCCCCCGAGCGCACCCCCACGGCGCTGCCCGAGGAGGCCCGGCGGGGATCCCGCCGCCTGACCCACCGGGCGGGGGCGGCCCGCGGCCTAGCGGCTCCGCCGCGGCGGGAGTCCGCCGCCGCCATGGAGGCGGGAGGGGCCGCGGGCAGCGCCGGGGGAGGGGAGGCGGAGGCGGGGAGGGGAGCGGGCCGCCACTCACTCGGGGGGGAAGAGGCGCAGCTCCTCGATCTTTCCGAGGAAGCCGAAGAGCGTCCGCATCTGCTCGGAGCTGGCGCTGGGGGAGACGTTGGTGACCTGGATCACGTCGGTGCCGCTGCTGGAAGCCATCGCGCTGCCGCCCGCACCGCTGCTACAAACACATCGGGGAGAGGAAGAGCGCGTTAGGCCCGAGCAGCTCTCGGCTGCGGCTCCTCGCCCGGCTCGGCCCCGGCCCCGCCGCGCACCGCCGGCCGCCCGCCCGCCTCACCAGCCTGCCTGGGCCGCAGTATCCCACAATCCCCCGCCGCCGCCCCCACGGCGCAGGCGCACTGCGCGCGGCCCCACGCGCAGCCCCGCGGCCCGCGCCTCCGCCGCCGCCCCCGCGCCTGCGCGTGGCCCCGGCCTCGCCCCGGCACGGCGCCTGCGCAGCCCGCCCGCCGGCAGCCCCCTCCCCCCCCCGCGCATGCGCACAGCGGGAGCGGGGGGGAGGGGGGGGGCGGTGTGCGCCGGGACGGCCCGCTTCTCGCCTCAGGGGCTGAGGGGGTGTCATGGTGACAGGGAGTCGCCGAGCCCGAGCTGTCCTTTGTGCCGGTAGCGGGAGAGCGCATCCAGATGGCGGGTGGGGTTCCAGGGTACTTCTGTGCAAGCACAAATCCGTACTGGGCAGAGAATGTCTGGAGAGCGGCCCCGAGGAGAAGGACTTGGGGGTGTCGGTGGACGAGAAGCTCCACACGCCCCGGCAACGTGGGCTGGCAGCCCAGAAACCCCCCGCACCCGGGGCTGCATCCCCAGCAGCGTGGCCAGCAGGGCCGGGGGGGGGATTCTGCCCCTCTGCTCCGCTCTGGGGAGACCCCCCCGAACTCTGGGGCCACCACCATCAGAAGGACATGGAGCTGCTGGAGCGGGGCCAGAGGAGGCCCTGGAGATGCTGGGAGGGCTGGAGCCCCTCTGCTGGGAGGGGGGGCTGAGAGAGTTGGGGGGGTTCAGCCTGGAGAAGAGAAGGCTGCGGGGAGACCTTCCAGCCCCTTCCAGTCCCTAAAGAAGGGGGGCTCCAGGAAAGCTGGGGAGGGACTCTGGATGAGGGAGGGGAGCCCTAGGAGGAGGGG
>QJSC01011266.1:1175981-1192742 GCA_003697955.1 Calidris pygmaea
GGGGGGGGGGGGGGGGGGGGGGGGGGGGCGAAGGGTGGTGTGAGTTGCCGGTCGCCTTTCAGGGCACCATTTCGCCGCCGTGGCTTCCAGCGGGCGGGAAATGGCGGCGGCGGCGGGGGAGGCGGCGTGTGGCGGCGGGCGGCTGCCGGAGCCGGGCCCCGCCGGAGCGGCCCCGCCAGGCCCCGCCTGCTCGGCGGGCGGCGCCGGCCCGGCGGTGGCGGGGGATGGCGGCGGCGAGGAGAGCGGCGGCGGGGGACCCCCGGGCCGGCTTCAGGCGGGCGGCGGAGCCGGGCCCGGCCGTGCCGCAGGGGCTGATCCGGGCGGCTCGGAAGAGCGGGCAGTTAAACCTGTCGGGCCGGGGCCTCACCGAGGGTGAGTGCGGGGAGCGGGGCCCGGGGGGGAGCGGGGCGGCTGCCATCGGAGCGGGCGGTGGGCCGCGGGTAACCCGGCCGGGCCGGGCAGGGGAACGGGGCGGGCAGCCGTAATTCCATTCTGTGACTCTACGGATCATGAGTATTTCCTGCCGCCTCTTTGCAGCTCAGCTTAGCTTTGGCGGTTACTGGGCAGATTTCCATCGGCTTGTTACTGTCCTCCCTGGAAAAACGTTCTCTAGAAAACCAGTTGGCTGTGTGGGGCCTACAGGAGGGATGGGGAGGGACTCTGGATGAGGAAGGGGAGCCCTAGGAGCAAGGGGAAGGGTTTGACCCTGAAAGAGGGGAGATGGAGCTGAGATGTGGGGAAGAACTTGTTTGGTGTGAGGGTGGTGAGAGCCTGGCCCAGGTTGCCCCAAGAAGCTGTGGCTGCCCCATCCCTGGAGGGGTTCAAGGGCAGGTTGGAGGGGGCTTGGAGCAACCTGGTGTGGTGGGAGGTGTCCCTGCCCAGGGCAGGGGGTGGAATGAGACCATCTTCATGGTCCCTTCCAACCCAAACCAATCTATGGAGGGCTGGAGGGGAACAGATTTAGACTGGAGATTAGGAGAGGGTTCTTCACTGTGAGGGTGGTGGAGCACTGGAACAGGTTGCCCAGGGAGGTGGTTGAGGCCCCTTCCCTGGAGATATTCGAGGTGAGGCTCGACGAGGCCCTGGGCAACCTGGTCTAGTTGGGGGTGTCCCTGCTGACTGCCCCCTCCAGCCTGATCTACTGGAAACCTCCAGGGAAGGCCGGACCCGTTAAGATACTAAGATACTAAGATATATACTTTTCGTGATGTTGTCACCTGTTAAACCCACACAGTAGTCATAAATCAACTGTGCACGTACAAACACGTGCGTCACGGAGTTGTGCACACCGCCTATTTGAACCTATGAGGTCTCCTTCGGGTTCAGAACCTCTCCTTTGGCGCTGCGGATCGCTGGTGGGAGCAGACGGATCTGACCAAGCTGATCCTCGCCTCAAACAAACTGCAGTGTCTTTCCGAGGATGTCAAACTTCTGCCCGCTCTCACCGTTCTGGATGTAAGTACCACGATCCAGGAAGTTCTATGGGCACTGAAGGAAGAGCTGTTATGGGATGCAACCACCTTTCCCGCACACACTCTCCCTTTCATCTCTAATCTCTTAGCGTTTATCAATTTGGGAGAATTTTGACAGATTGGCAGTTGCATGGCTGCTACTGGTCATCGCATTGAGGCATGAACTTGTGTACAAAATTCTTCTGCTACTTGTGTACAAAATTATTCTGTGCATTAGGTTAGCTTGAGTTGTTTCTAGGGTAGGGAAAGAAAACCCTACAAGGTACAAATGAGTAACTGTATTCTAAAAACTTTGTTTCCCAGGTGCATGACAATCAACTGACGTCGCTTCCTTCTGCTTTAGGACAATTAGAAAATCTTCAGAAACTTGATGTCAGGTAAGTACATGTTACAAAACTGGAACCTGAGGAATATTGCAGTGACTTCCACAGTGCGAATAAGGCATTGCAGTATGTCATGTTTTCTTTCAGAAAATACTTTCAGATTTGTCACTAAAGAATGTTAGTATATCGAAAATCGTAAGTTTGGGATCAAAACTGCTGGTCTTAGGTTTGTTGAAGTTATTTTCACTCATATTCGGAACCACAGTCTTTCTTGGAAGGTGAAAACAGTGATATTATGAATAATCACACAAAAGTAATATCTACATTTATGTGCCTCATCCATGTGCTACATTTGATGTGGCAATTTGGTTTTAAAAGAACAAAAATACGTTTTTTCATGAATAATGATATATTGGAAATAATGTTATAGATCTTATTCATGCTGGAAGGCTCATGTTCTTCTGTTTAGTGGAATCATTTTGTAAGTGCATGAGGTGGAAGAGGCTGTGCTGCTGCTGTGGGTGTGAACTAAATAAAACGAATGTAAAATCTAGCTGGAATATTGTAATATTCAGATGGGGATTAGAAATATTCTTGAACAAATAAGCAAAGATAACTAATTTGTAACTCTGCTCTGGATAGCATCATATGTAGCAGAAGTGCTCTTCTTTGTTTTGTTCTTAAAACTACCTGGTAATTGGTTTTTCCCTTT
Source organism: Calidris pygmaea (assembly GCA_003697955.1). Lineage (NCBI taxonomy): Eukaryota > Metazoa > Chordata > Aves > Charadriiformes > Scolopacidae > Calidris > Calidris pygmaea. Next base: position 1,178,489 of record QJSC01011266.1, read on the forward strand.
GTGTTCCATGTTTTCCTACCAGCCACAACAAACTGAAAAGTATCCCGGAGGAGGTGATGCAGTTGTCCCATTTGAGGAGCCTTCTCCTTCAGCACAACGAGCTGAGTTGCTTGCCGGATGGATTTGGGCAGCTTGTCCATTTAGAAGAACTAGTAAATTACAACTTTTTGAAAAATATTTCTTTGTGCAGAAAGGCTGATTTATGCATGTTTTGCTACTGCTAGTTAAAAATCCCGTAGCTTAGATGGCAGAACGCTGTGAATATTCTAATGACTTATGTAGGTTATCAGTTATTACATAGCAGGGTAGGGTTTTTTTTTATTTTGCTCTTGGTTTGCCAAATATTTTGAGAAAAATCCAATCCCTTGTGATCTGTCAGTCCTGGGAGACTTGTTTCTTCCATTCATATTTCTACCAGGGAGATACTGAAGATGTCAGCCAGCTAATTTTAATGTTCTGCCAGTAATTAACTTTGCAGTAGTGGTACTCATGGGATATTTTAAATGTCTCTATTTCTAACCTCTCTCTCTCTTTCTTTTTTTAATTTTCAGGATGTGTCCAACAACCATCTCACAGACATTCCGACAAGTTTTGCTTTGCTCATTAACTTGGTGCGGCTCAATTTGGCTTGTAATCAGCTCAAGAACCTGCCTGCAGATATCAGTGCCATGAGAAGTGAGTGAGTTTCCTCAGATTATGAAGTGCCATACAGCCAGTTCTGTAGTTGTGTTCAGAAATGTACTGCACGTTATTCAGGGTTTTTAAAATCTATTTTTAAAGGGTTACTGTATTCTCAAGAATGCTAGTTATGAATTATTTAAAAAAATCAGCTACAGCTGCTGTATATCAAACTTGAGTGCTCTTATGGTTCAGATTTCTTGATAAACACGGAGTGATCAGAAAGTGTGAGGATTAATGTTGTTGTGCTTAGAGGTTGTTAGCCTTAAGACTGCAATAAGCAATTTGGCCAATTTTTTTCTTTATTGCGTAGTTTGAGTGGCAAATAAAGCATAGGTGAGGGAGAGTTGAAGCTACTGGAGGGGAAAAAAATAACTTAGAGGGTGATAAAATTGAATTCTAATATTTGAATGCTAAATATCTTCGGACTGCAGCTGGTAGGAACCACCTAGTGTAATGGCTGTGGCAGATGCACGGGAAGAGGTGGCAGAGTGCCAGCTTTTATAAATGCTGTAAAATCCCCTGCAGATCTGTCCGAGTTGGTCTACAGTATTAGACCCTTTCTTGTCCCTCCAGTCCCTCACTCTAAACAAGAGCCAGGGTCTGGCAGTGTCACTGAAAGCGTGCCAGAGTGTCCTGTGAAGAGCAATGAAAAGCAGATGCCTTGTTTTCAGGCATGTGATGCTAAATGATTGGTTTTCTTCAAAAATTCTGATTGGGAAAATGTTTTATTTATTTTAAAGCTCAGGATATTTATGGGCTTTTTATTTATTATTATTTTATTTATTTTACTTGTGGGCTATTTATTTATTCAGTAGAAATTGACTTTTTTTTTTTTTTTTACTGTTTGCCGCTTCCACGCTTACTTCTGTAGGCTTAAGACAGCTGGACTGTACTAAAAACTACCTGGAAACTGTACCTTCTAAACTGGCGACTATGGCATCTCTGGAACAACTTTATCTGAGAAAAAATAAATTACGTTCCTTACCAGAATTTCCCTCGTGCAAATTACTGAAGGTGAGGTTTGAAACGGTTGGTATATTGTAAATGCATTTGCTGTAACCTTTAAAATAACAGCTCTTCCTTTAAACACAGATTTTTGTGAAATGCTTTGATCAAAAGTTTATAATTCTGTGTGTAGAACTGTATTTAACACATCCTTTTTTGCAATTAATCTTATTGTCCACATTGGTCAATCTTGAGGTCATTTGGAAGAGAGGTTTGCAGCAGTACTCTTCAGATTTGGAAAAGAAAAGAAATATTTAGAAGAGGAATGACTGAAAAACTAGATCTAATATTGCCTGCAACAGTTATTTTTAATCGCTAGGAGCATTTTCTGGATAAATTTACTTTGTTCACTATCATTTTTTTATTTGTAACTCCAGAGAAAGTATACTTTAAATTTTTCCTTTTAGCATAATCAGATCTTCCAAGTACTTTGTAGCATCTCTGGGTGTTTGGAGGCCTTGATATTTCATATGCAGGTGAAGGGGAACCGAGATCTGTATTTTCTCCACGTCACTGTATGTTTTTGCCGGTGCCGTGATTTAGGAGATCAGTGAGTTACAAAGTAATTTTGCCAGAGTAACGTAATTGTGGGTGACCTTTGTTTCCATAGGAATTACATGCTGGTGAAAATCAGATTGAAATATTAAATGCAGAGAATCTGAAGCATCTGAATTCCCTCTCTGTGTTGGAACTTAGAGACAACAAGATAAAATCAGTTCCTGATGAAATCACTCTGCTTCAGAAGCTGGAGCGACTTGACCTCGCCAACAATGATATCAGTAGGTAATATTAAGAACTGCATCACGTCTGTGATGAGGCATAGCTAATGGCATCTAATGACAACTAATTGTATAGTTGATGTGTTTCGCTTTGTAAAATGTAATTTAAAAAAGGACTCAATCATAAAATGAAGGAGCCCTTTCTGTGTTACGTACCTGCTGTGATCAAACCATGCCCTTCCTAAAGGTAATATATTCTGTATCTTTTTACTCGAGCCTGAGCTTCAGAATACCAGACCGTCTGGGAAACCATTGCAAATTCTTCAGAATTGGTTTTGAGTTTTCAGAATTTGTAATGAGTTGTTTCCGTTTGCAGGTTGCCTTACACACTGGGGAACCTTCCTCAGCTGAAATTCCTGGCCTTGGAGGGGAATCCTTTGAGAACCATTCGAAGGGACCTTCTGCAAGTAAGCACCGCAGACAGTATATATGGGTAACGTTGTACATGTCAAATGTGCTTCCAGAGTTCAGAGTTGGCTTAAAATGTGCATGCAGTGTGAGTGAGGGCTGCAGGGCTGCTTCAGTTCTGGTATTCTATGGCTTCAGAGGATTTTTATCTTTCAAACATAGACACATAGAGGCGTGTAATTTCTTGTGTGCATTTCACATCTGTAGCAAATGACAGGGACAAGGATTCCAGGAACTCCTCCTCCCTGAGATGTCCCAGGCTCCTCCTCCTCTATTTCTCAGTCTCTTCTGTTTCTGTCATCAGATTCCTTGTGAGACATCCTTCCTTTCCCACTTCCACATTTTCTTTATCCCCTCAGCATTCAGATCAACCAGTTTCTAATTGTTGTTCTAATTCTTTATCGATATCAGCTGGAATGAGAAATGCTACTTCATATTCAGCAAGGTAGTTCAGTCCCTGGTTTTAAAGCATCAAGGAAGAGGGTGTAAAATCATAAGGAAAACCAAGCTTTATCCTAAAACAAATGGGCTAGATGAGATTATGTTTAATTACTCATCAATTATGCTCATAGTAACTGCATTTGACCAGTAGAAGTTGCTATGAGAGGGTTGCAAGTCAAATATTTGGAGAATTGGGCTGTTAAAAATCCATGCGAATTATGTAAACTGCAGTGTTTCCCCCAGAGTTTATAGTTTTGGCCATAAAAAGTTAGCAGAGCGCTGAACAGTCAGCTGTGCTAGATCTTTTTAAAGAGAAGATTTAAGTTCATATGAACTTTTTTCCTTGCCCTGGGAACTGGCTAAGAGCTTTAGATAAAAAGCTAAAGATGTGGAGTGGGAGGCAGTGGTACGGGATGGGAGATTTTCAGCTGGAATAGATGAACAAAGGTGTAAATAAGGCAGTTCATAAGCTGCTGCAGAGGGGAGTTTTCTAGAGGAACCATTTGGCTTTGATCGTCTCCAGTGCTGGGGGTTCCCACTCCTGACTGGGATTCTCATTCTTCATTGTGAAAACAGCTGCATAAACCCTGGCACCCAAACCCTTACTGCCTTTTCTTTTCTATTTTTCTTTTTAAGAAAGGCACCCAGGAACTCCTGAAATATCTAAGAAGCAAAATCCAAGGTATGTTGCTCTACTGCAGTGCATTTTAAAGAGAATCCGAGAAATTGAAATAAATTGGAACCTGCAAGGGTAGCTGTTTAAATCTGGGTTCCTCCAGTTAACCTGCAGCAGCAGAGTTTTCTTTACTCAACAGTTTGCTCTTACATTTCAGTGCTGTTGCTTTTTCTTACTCTATTAATAATACTGAATAACAAGCATTCCTTATTGAGGATTATCAGTTAGAAAAATAATCTAATAATCTTAAGTATTTTTCCCCTGGTGTTTTGTGCATTTTGCACGAGGAATTCCAGTAGCTTTTTCATTTTCCCTCTGAACATGATGGAAAGTTTGCAGAAGGGCTGGTTCTTTTCACACTTGCCCTGCCTGCTGGCTCCGTCCCTGCGCTGGGAGCCTGAGCAGGTGAGGTTTTGCAGAGGTGTTCTGTGTTACTCATTCCTGGAATAACACCAGCAGAACAGTCCTGTGATGCCCAGAAAGTACACGAAAAACTCTGCCTTAAAGTCTTGGTGATGCTTAAGGTCTACTACGAAGCTGAGTAAGAATGTGAAACGTTTTGGGGGCGAAAGTAACTGATTCTTTCAAGCCTCATTCTAGTCCCAGCCTGTGATAATTCATCTTTCTACCGTCTAATAGTCTCGATCCCAACATTCCCTATAGAAATAATCAAAAAGTCCTAAAGCAGAAAATCAGATGGAATATTTCAAGGGGATTTCTTCTCTGCCCAATGCTGTATGTTTTTTGCAGAACCCTCTCTTGGGTTCAGAGCTCTGCCTCGGGCTGACTTTGATGACTGTATCATGTGTCTCTGACAGATACAGCACTTTGGAAAAATAGAGGGATAATACTAAAAAAGCAGACAAAAAGTTGCTGGTTGCTTCTGCGCACTCGGATCACTTTCCAAATTGATCCCTGGGCTCCTAATTCACTGAGATACTTTGGCATCTGTTTTTTTTTTTTTCCTTTTTATTCTGTTTCCTAAACAAAATAGGGGAGATGACTGTATATTTTAGTATATAGGACACAGGCTGTCAGAGTCTTTAAGTAATTTGCATGCTGAGAAGATGAAATCCTATCCAAACAGGACTAGTGAACTATCTTTAGAAATCTTGACATCTTAAGTTCTAAAAGATAAAGTAGGCAAAATGAGTAAGTTCACTAGTCATGATAAATATAATATGGAAATGATTATGCTGCGCTTAAATAGCAAAAAATGCTTAACCTCTTATTAAAGAGGTTATTAAATTAGAGGTCTAAATATTAAAGATAACCAATATCTTTAATATTGGATAATACACAGGAGCAACTCTTACTGAAAATGGCATGTGTGAATTTTCCTCTGTGACGTGGGTTTTCTCGCCGTCTGCCAGAGGATGGCAGTATTAATTAGGTTACTGCAGCCTGTAAAATTGCTTCAAAATGTCAGGTTCCATGCAAATCTGACTTACTATTAACTTGACAAAAATTAATTGGATGCTAGAGTTCATACTCAGAAGCTTATCTGGTGAAGTATAATAGATAATATAATTGTGGATAATAAAATTAACTGATGTCTTGCATGTACAGCGGTGCTTACTATGGCACTCTACTTGTTACAGCATCTAAGTTGGAGCTAAACCAGTAGCACTCCTATTCCTGTAGAGGTTTATACTGGAGAAAGCCCTCTCTCTTTTTTTTTCTTTTTTTTTTTTTTTTATTTTTAGCTTGTTTTTGACCCTTTTGGCCTTCCTTAATGATGGGATTGCTGCAGTGAGGTACAATTGTTAGTAGACTTTTATTCATGAATGCTGCTGAATTTCCATAGAGATATGTTCGATATTTTTTTAGTGGCAGTTGGATTTGTCCTGTGTTTGGACTTGTAGCTCAGCTCCACCCTATGTGTCTGTAAGTCCCCAGGGTGTGACACTGCCCCTCGGATGGGCAGGAAAATGCTTTTAATCTGCATTTCTTAACATTCAGAGTAGCCCTGCGACACCAATAGCTTTGTCTTGGATTGTATACAGAGAAGGCTACGATGAAGGTCTATAAATATTCATGTTTTAGCTGCAGTTGTGGTCAGATTTGCTGCTCTGGATGTAGATGAGCTGGGTCGTCTCTTCCAGCTTGCTCAATTTCCCTTTTTGTCGTTGTTTCCAGCTCCCCGCCCTGTGAAGCCCAACAGAACAGCCAGTGACAGCTCTGTGGCTTCCTCACCTCATTTTTCAGAATCTGAGTCAAACCCTCTCCTCCCTACCCTCCCTAAAAAAAAAAGAACAAAACCAAGAAAAGCCCTCAAACAAACCAGAAACCCAAAATTACAAAAAAGTCTTACTAGAAAATTCTTGAAATAATCTGAATTTTGAAATCTGAATCTGAAAATTAGGAAATAATCTGAATCTTGGAATAATCAATATGCAATTGAGCCCAAACACAGGAAGAACTGAGAAGGGTGACGGGGACACTGACCCTGCCCACCCAGGCCATTCAGGGCACCCCAGCTGACTGCAGTTTGTGTGACAATATACGTTTATTATCTCTAGATGATGTAACTAACCCAAATGGAGAGCCTCCTGTGACAGCCATGACTCTTCCAAGTGAGTCAAGGATTAACATGCATGCCATAACTACACTAAAATTACTGGAATATAGGTATGTGTTTTGAAATATTACCTGCTTCTAAAGCTGTATTTTTTTTTTGTATTTTTTGCTTTTTTAAAAATAATTAATCTATGATGTATACTAAACTGCAAATCCTGCTGCTTTTGTGCTTTTTTCACTTTAATTTGTCTGCTCAGGATCAGCTAGATTTGAATTGCAGGGTTTCTTAATTATTTCTTTGTATTATCAAATATTCTGCAGTAACATTCCTTTTAACTCGCTGAAATGCTTAATACCTTCAGGTGCTTTTAGTACCTTTTAAACTTCTTTAGCAATTATCATTAAGTCTCAAAACATCTTGTTGTAGGTGATTAGGTTATTCCTTAAATCTAACCAGCAGCCTAACATCACAGAATCACAGAATATTCATGGTTGGAAGGGACCTTTGAGATCATCGAGTCCAACCACAAAAAAAAACCCCAAAACCAACCAAACAACCCAAACCAACACACCCACCCCCCACACCCACCCACAGACAGACAAAACCCAACAAGCTCAGGCATCAGAGCATACCCTGAAGTGTCACGTCTACACTTTTCTTAAATACCTTGTCAGGTTGGGAAGGAGGAAGAAAAACCTATTTCTGAGAACGTGGAGAGGAGGTGACTGGTGAAAGGGCTGGGGTGGCTTTGGTCCCCCCCCAACACGTTCAGGAGCTCCAGATGCAGTTACCCTGGCCACACATCGCTCTGTGTGGGATGTTTCTGAGCCGAGAGAAGGAAATCTGTTTCATGCTGAATTTGCTACCCAGATTGCAGCGTTCCCATCTTTGCTGAGACAGTGACATCACTCAGGGATTTTTCCTACAGAGAGATCAGGGTGCTGGTGTGAAATGGTGCTATCACCATGAAGGACGGTGCAGCGATGGGTAACTTTTTGATGAACAGCCTTCCAAGCTCTTCAAGCTGTAGATATTTATATATCAATTTCACTACTCGTCTTTTTTTTTTAAAAGAAGATGGAAACTTCTTGTTAATAAATAGGAAATGGTGATCTTGTTGGTGTTACTCAGCCAAATTATTTTCCTGGTTCAGTGAGAAACAGGCAGCCGTGGTTCCCGAGGAGATGTTTGACGCTGTCAGAAGCCACCCTGTCACCACTGTCAACTTCAGCAAAAACCAGCTCAGTGAGATCCCTCCAAGGTACGTCTCTCTTTGTTACTTTATTGCTGCTTCTGTTCTTCAGCATCTTGTGTTTTTAATACTTGGGTATGCTTACACTTTGTGCCATGTATGTGTGTGCACACACACACACAAATGAAAGTGTACCTTTCGCCTTCCAGCGAGACCTGGACATGCTGGAGAGTTGGGCAGAGAGGAACCTGATGAACTCCAACCAGGGCAAGTGTAGGGTGCTGCACCTGGGAAGGAATAACCCCTTGCACCAGGACGGGTTGGGGGTGACCTGCTGGAGAGCAGCTCTGAGGAGGAAGACCTGGGAGTCCTGGGGAGCAACAGGATGCCCATGAGCCAGGAATGTGCCCTTGTGGCCAAGGAGGCCAATGGCATCCTGGGGGGCATCAGGAAGAGTACGACCAGCAGGTGGAGGGAGGTCATCCTGCCCCTCTGCTCTGCCCTGGGGAGGCCCCATCTGGAGCACTAGGACCAGTTCTGGGCTCCCCAGTTCCAGAAGGACAGGGAACTGCTGGAGAGGTACAGCAGAGGGCTACAAAGATGATGAGGGGCCTGGAGCATCTCTCTTACGAGGAGAGACTGAGGGACTTGGGTCTGTTTAGTCTGGAGAAGAGAAGGCTGAGGGGGGGATCTGATCAACGCCTGTAAATACTTAAAGGGTGGGTGTCAGGAGGATGGGGCCAGGCTTTTTTCAGTGGTGCCGAGTGACAGGACAAGAGGGAATGGGCACAGACTGGAACACAAGAAGTTCCACCTGAACATGAGGAGGAACTTCTTTCTTGTGAGGGTGGCAGAGCCCTGGAAGAGGCTGCCCAGGGAGGTGGTGGAGTCTCCTTCTCTGGAGACATTCAAACCCACCTGGACACGTTCTGTGGGACCTGCTCTGAGTGGGACCTGCTTTGACAGGGGGTTGGAGGAGATGATCTCCAGAGGTCCCTTCCAACCCCATGTCACTCTGTAATTCCTGGTGCGAGTAGCACATGGGTGGCTCCGTTGATGAACGCGACGATGGCAGTAAAAAGGCACTTGACTGCAGTCAATGGGGCTTTCACCACGCGGGGTGTTCCCTCTCGCTGTGCCAAGCCTGGTGGAGCTGCACGAGGGGAGGCTTCTCAGCACAATGAAGCGCTTGGACTTGGCTACAGAGTAGTATTGTTGTCCCTACAAAGCCGTCTTTTTCCTGTATGAAGACAATCTGTGGATCCCCCACTTCATGGGGTGAGAGTGTTGTACTGTAGCTGAGGGTCTGTTTAAATTCCGCTGCTTCAGAGTAATTCCTTGTGGGTTTTTTTAAGGAGGCCTGAACAGTTTCCGTGCCTCCTTTCTTCATAGGTTTTGTGTCCTGTCACACAGCATTTGATATTGTTGCACTTGTTACTTCATCCACAGTCAAGGGAAAGCTTTCTCTTGATACTAATGGGAATAAATAGTCTTTTTTTTGTGCGTGGAGGAAGGTTACTGCAGCTCTGGTAGCCCAAGAAAATCACAAAAGCTGATTTTTAAGGATACCACCAGGTTTGTGGGGGCAGCTTCCATTCGTGGACCCAGGTGTGCTGAACGTTTAACTCTCCTAAGCTGTGAGAGAAAATTTACTCTCCTGATAACGTCAGCAAAGGAATTCTGAGCTTTGTCTTGACACCGAGTGTGAGGCACCAGGACGGGCAGCTTTCCCAGGTGACCTTTCCATAGTCTTCATCCACAGAATCGCTCCTGAACTGTCAAGCGACATCGAGTGTCCTTGATTTGTTGAATAAAGCAGGTTTTTTTCAATAACTTAGAAAATAGAATGCAAACACGAGCTTACAGACTAAAAGCATGTTTGTGTTGGGTTTCAGGATTGCGGAGCTGAAGGACTCGCTTTGTGACGTCAACCTTGGCTTCAATAAAATCTCCTCTGTTTCCTTGGAGCTCTGCCTGCTCCGTAAGCTGACACATTTGGATCTCAGGTTTGTGACGTGTGCTGGACTTCCTTTCTCGGTAACTTATTTTTCATGCCTTTTTTTAAAGCAGCCCATCTGTTGGAGGGGAAGAGCAGGGCTGAAATTAATCTTCCTTTCCCCAAATGCCTCCCTGACAGCTGAGGGAGCGGCAGGTCTGGAATAGCGGTGGCCTGGATTTAGGGATCAGTCAAAGAAAAACACAGAAAACCAAGTGGATGAGCTCCGAGGCTTGCTGTGATGAAAGGTTTTGCCTCAGTCATAAGAGGGTCTCAGAGATGTTAAATTGCATTTAAAGACTTATTTGGTTTAAAGTAACCTGCCTGTGGTATGACAGTCCAGTGAAGGGCCACTGAGATGCAGAAGGGACTGGAGCATCTCCCACAAGGAGAAGCTGGGAGAACTGGGGCTGCTCAGCGTGAAGCAGAGCAGGCTCAGGGGGTCTCATCCATGGGTACAAAGCCCCGCTGGGACGGAGAGGATGGAGCTGGGCTCGTCCGAGTAGTGCCCAGGGACAGGGCCAGAGGCCACAGGCACAAAGTGACACAGAGGAGGATCCCTCTGGACATCAGGAATCACTTCACTGTGAGGGTCACCAAGTACCACCAAGGAGGTGGTGGAGTCTCCATCCTTGGAGATACCCAGAACCCTCCTGGACATAGTCCTGGGCCACCTGCCCCAGGTAACTGGACCAGAGGAGCTCCAGAGGTCCCCACCAGCCTCAGCCTCTGTGATGCAGTGATGTATGTGCCGATGATGGAGGAATTGGGCTGAAGATTGCAGAAATGGGGGATAATACGAGACTGATGAGGGAACGAGGTCAGATATCTCAGTGGTTAATAATTTAGCTCTAAGTCTGGGCACCTTCTAGTGAAAGGTCCTTTTCTTCCTGTGATGGCTTTTTGTGGCTCTCATCCGCAGTGCCTCTGCAGATGCTTAACCAAGGCTTCGTAGAGGTCACTGATCATTGTTTGTCTCCGTTTGATACACAGAAATAATTTTTTGACATCCTTGCCTGAGGAGATGGAGGCACTGACGGGACTGCAAGTGATAAATCTTTCTTTTAACAGGTGAGCAACTGTTTAGATTTTCTTTATATACAATAATAAAAGAACTGGGCTGACTTCAGTGATTTTCCTGTGGTGTAAGAATGAGGAGGCACTTGGTGGACTGGCTGTGAGCTTAAAACAGATGAATGAATGGACTTGTTTACGCAGTGGGGAGTGTTTTTGGAACTTCCTGCTACAAAAGTTTTGGAAGCCAGTTAAGAGGGGGATCAAAGAGCCTTGTGAACAGTGCGTCGAGGAGTGGGAACCAACAGGAGCCCCCCTAAAGCATCCGCTGGGAGGGAGGGATGGGGATTCAAATGTCCGATTTTAAAGGCTGCTCATTTTTTTAACGCCCCATTTCTGACTCTCAGTGCTTTGCCTCCTTTTTCTTCTCAAAGATTTAAAGCGTTTCCCGGCGTCCTCTATCGCATCCTGGCGCTGGAGACCATCCTGCTCAGTAACAATCAGGTGGGGTCCGTAGACCCCCTGCAGCTGAAGCGGATGGACAGGCTGGGGACGCTGGACCTGCAGAACAACGACCTCCTCCAGGTGCCACCTGAACTTGGGAACTGCGAGTCGCTGAGGTGGGTACTTCTGTGGGGACCCGTTTTATAAAAATATATCCTGACTGATTCCTTCAGGGCCTGGTTTGTCAGAGGAAAAGGTGCTAATCACAGAATCACAGAATGGTGCGGGTTGGAAAGGACCTTCTAGAGACTCCAACCACCAATCCAGCACTGCCCAAACCCCCACTGACCCATGTCCCTCAGCATCACCTCTACCTGGCTTTTAAATCCCTCCAGGGATGGTTACCGGTCCCTCAGGTTCTCCCCTTTAAAGTGCACTTTCCAGGGGGACTTAAAAAATATAACCCAAAAATACACCGCCCCCAGCACAAACCTCCGCAGAGAGCTATGCAGACCAAGAGCAGGTAAGGCAGGGGGTGGATGGTGTTTTTCCCCTTTCACTGTGCCAGTTCTATATTTTAGATGTTCTTTCTCTCCCTCTTTCTGGCGGAGACTTGCTGGAGGAGTGTCGTGTGTCTGCAGTAATAAACCAGCACTGATTTATTAGCACGAATGAAAATCCCCGTGTCTCTACAGAAGAGAAGTTAGTGAGAGGGAGGGAAGCAGAAACTGACATCCCCGTAGCAGAACAGAAGAGGGATGAACTGGGGATTTCAGAAGGCTCAGAGGTCTCTGCGCAGGGCGTGGATGGGTTGGTAGAAGGAAAAAAAGTCTACCAGAGTCAGTCAGAAGTGTGTGTTCCTGCAGGACGCTGCTGCTGGAGGGGAACCCCTTCCGCACCCCCCGGGCGGCCGTCCTGGCCCGAGGAACCGCCGCGGTGCTGGAGTATCTGCGGAGCCGCATCCCCGCCTGATCCCGCCTCGGCAGCCAGGGCACAGCGGGGGCTCATCCCAGCCTCCAAACGCCTCCAGGTTTGGCTGCCTTCTCCCTCCTCTTCCTCTTTCTTCCTCCCTCCTCAGCCCCCTGTTACCCGCCGGTGCCACAGCGCCTTTGTGCCACTATATTTGGAGTTTGCACCTGAAGAAAGAACTCGCCCGTCAGACGTTTTCCCCTCGAGGCCGCACGTTTCAGAAGCGCATTTTTTATAAAATCCCACAATGTATGTTTACACTTTTTGTACCAATGCCCGCCAGCCCCTGCGCCCCTGCGCGGGAGCCACAACGGCTCTTCTAAAATCAACCCCATTTTTAAAAAGAATTGTCAACATGAAAGTATTTGAGCCAAAGGCAGAAGTAGAAGAGTGTTGTGTGGCTGTTATATACTCTCCTGGAGGGTGTTGAGCCTTGTCACCCCTCGGTGTGTGACAGCAGCTGGAGCCCCTGAGCCGGGGGCTGGTGACAGGGAGTGGGGAGGGGACGTGTGGAAACCCTGTGCGTGGAGAAGGGGGTCAGTGTTGGAATCTGCACTGAGACAATAAATGTTTGCTGTCGGATGGATGGTTTGGGGAATTTTTTTTTTAAGCATGGACTATAATTAAGTTTTCTGGCTGGTAACAGTGAGATACCTTTTGAAGGGGAAGGAAAAAAGGTAGAGCAAGGGACAGGGGAGGGAAAGGATAAAAGGAAGGGGAAGAGGAGGGAAAAGAGGAAGGCATTTCCTGCTGGAAGGATGGGGCGGTGTCTGTGCAAAGGCTGCTCCTTAGAGCTGGAACACATAAAGAGCTGTTGCGGAGCGAGGTGGGTGAGGGAACTGCTGCTGCCCTCACCTCCCCAACCCGACCCTCGTTTCCCCAACATCCCCACGTCATTTGTATTATTTGTACCCAAAAAGCAGCAAACACCAAGCTTTTCTTCATATGCTCATGGTCGCCCCTTCTCCTTATCCGATGTCTCACAGGAGCTGCAGCTGCACAAGGGTAGTTCTTCAGTTTTCAGGTCTCTGCCATATCAGGTAATTACAGCATCTTAGAATCCCAGACTCGTTTGGGTGGGAAGGGACCTTAAAGATCGTCTCATCCCACCCCCTGCCCCGGGCAGAGACACCTCCCACCACACCAGGTTGCTCCAAGCCCCCTCCAACCTGCCCTTGAACCCCTCCAGGGATGGGGCAGCCACAGCTTCTCTGGCCAACCTGGGCCAGGCTCTCACCACCCTCCCACCAAACAAGTTCTTCCCCACATCTCAGCTCCATCTCCCCTCTTTCAGGGTCCAACCCTTCCCCCTCCTCCTAGGGCTCCNCAGCTTTCCTGGAGCCCCCTGAGGGCTGGGAACCACCATCCCCTTCCCCTCGCTCACACTCGGCGGGTTCAGAAACCCCGGCTCCTTCCCAGCAGTAAAAGACGACGCAACTTAATTACAATAAGGTGACGTTTTTATTATTTATACAATAAAGAGACTTTTTAATGTTATTCAAAACACTTTTTTTTTTTTTTTTTTTTTAAATACTGAAAAAGTTGGGTTCACCAGAGCCGAAAAATGGCTCTGCTGCACTCTGCACAGCGGGGGGTCCCTCCCTGCCCCTCCGGCACCTACAGAAGCCTCTGCCAAAATCTCCTGGGGACGCACCACAGTCACGGCGCGGGGAAGGGTCCTGACGTGAACTCAGACGGGGGGGAACACCCTGCCTGTGCAAAGCGACCCGCCGCAGGATTGACCGCTCCGAGCCAATCCGTAGATTTAAAATAGAATTCTGAAGTACCTTTTTTTTTTTCTTTTTTTTCTTTTTTTTTTGCACATAAAATGAAGCAGCTTTCAAGTTCAGTAAGTCTTTATACTGCAAAAAAAACCATTGAAGTACATTCACAATCTATGTTAATAAAGTAGTAAATATTTCTTCATCCAGCCGTATTTACAGTCATACCGTCAGGAAACGGAAAAGTACAGTCATTTGTAATATAGCAATCTTTGAACACATACAAAAATGACCATTTTCTGTATATAATTTAAGCTCAAAATCACAATTATCTCAAAATATTAATTACAATACAGCCATCTCCATCATAATTAAACATGTCTTTTTTTTTTTTTTTTTTTTTATAA
>QJSC01011266.1:1192761-1230768 GCA_003697955.1 Calidris pygmaea
ATGTCGCTGCCGCCACCCAAAAAGTGGTGAAAACCAACCCAAAGCTCCCGGTAACCCCTGCCCTGCCCAAAGCACTGCCCTGCAAGTCGTGCCTGCGGCGGGGCTGGCGGGGGAAATGAGCCCTCACGGCCCAGGGGCTGAAAAACCAACTCCCACATCGTTGTGCGCTTAAATTAAATCATTGCTTCGCTTAAAATTAAATTCCCCGGGGGGCAGAGGAGCCGGGGGGAGAGCGGGGTGGGGAGGGGGCACGCGCTGCCCCGGGGCTGGGCGAGCACAAACTTGGGGTCAGAAGTTATTTTGCTTTGGAAACCCTACACATCAAACCCCACGGGTTGAACCGCGGCCGAGGGAGGGGGTGACCCCACAGCACCCCCTCTGCCGGGCCACCGATTTGGGGACCCGGGCAGGTGTGCGGGAACCAGGGGTGGGTGGGTGGGTGAGGGGCAGGGACACCAGAACTCCCCCTTGCTCCCAGTTTTGCCCCCATGGGAGCCACTGCGGGGGGGGGGGGGGGGGGGGGGAGGTGTGTAACCGACCCTCCTCGGGCACCGCTGGGTGCCCCCCGAAACCCCCCCCCATCCCGGTCCCTGCGCCGGGGACCGGGCTCGTTAAATCCTGTCTTTGCATTTCTTGTTGCACAAACCTCTCCGGGAGACAGACGCAGACACACACCTGCCCAGAAGTGAGCCCGCGGGGAGGGCAGGAGGTCCCGCAGCCAGCAAGCTCTCACCAAGGAGCGGCTTGGCATCCAAAGTGCTCCCGAGCAACAGGGAACCCGTCCCTGCCCATCCCAGCCGGGAATTTTAACCGGGATTTTGGCTCGGGGGGGGGGATCCGTGGCTTTGGGGCACCCCAGGGATTTCACTGTCCGGCCGTTCCCACATGAGCCAAAAGCACGGACCTTGCAGCAACCGGTCCGAGGTCTTCTCATTCCCGTTGGGAAAAGGCCACCCTGTCACAGCCCCAGCAGCCCCTCGGGCCACGTGTCCCCCAGGGACCCTGGCAATCGCTGGCCACAGGTGGCCACAGGCAGGGACTGTCCCCTCGGCTCCCGCTGTCCCTGCCCCAGCTCTGTCCTGGCCAGCAGGGACCCCCACAGCAGCCAGCCCCGGGCCATCAGAGGCGTGTGGACACCGACACCTTCAAAAATAGCATGGAAAACAACAAACCAGATTCAAAGATGCTAAATGAGGGCTGCTGTGGGCAACTGGCTTCTAAATATCACAGTTCCTCAACACCCAGATCAAAACTGCGAGCTGTGCATGGGAAAACGGGTAAATCATGGAATCACCAACTAGTTTGGGTTGGAAGGGACCATGAAGATGGTCTCATTCCACCCCTGCCCTGGGCAGGGACACCTCCCACCAGCCCAGGTTGCTCCAAGCCCCCCCCAACCTGCCCTTGAACCCCTCCAGGGATGGGGCAGCCACAGCTTCTCGGGGCAACCTGGGCCAGGCTCTCACCACCCTCCCAACAAACAAGTTCTTCCCCACATCTCAGCTCCATCTCCCCTCTTTCAGGGTCCAACCCTTCCCCCTCCTCCTAGGGCTCCCCTCCCTCATCCAGAGTCCCTCCCCAGCTTTCCTGGAGCCCCTCAGTTGTGAAGAGAGGAGGCTCCTGTAAGGCTTCCTGGGGTCTGGTCTTACATTTTTTCTCAAAATAAGGAAAGCATTNGTGAGTGCTGGGGGGGGGTCCCTGCCCGGCCGGGGGTGGGGCATGTCGCTGCCGCCACCCAAAAAGTGGTGAAAACCAACCCAAAGCTCCCGGTAACCCCTGCCCTGCCCAAAGCACTGCCCTGCAAGTCGTGCCTGCGGCGGGGCTGGCGGGGGAAATGAGCCCTCACGGCCCAGGGGCTGAAAAACCAACTCCCACACCGTTGTGCGCTTAAATTAAATCATTGCTTCGCTTAAAATTAAATTCCCCGGGGGGCAGAGGAGCCGGGGGGAGAGCGGGGTGGGGAGGGGGCACGCGCTGCCCCGGGGCTGGGGGAGCACGAACTTGGGGTCAGAAGTTATTTTGCTTTGGAAACCCTACACGTCAAACCCCACGGGTTGAACCGCGGCCGAGGGAGGGGGTGACCCCATAGCACCCCCTCTGCCGGGCCACCGATTTGGGGACCCGGGCAGGTGTGCGGGAACCAGGGGTGGGTGGGTGGGTGAGGGGCAGGGACACCAGAACTCCCCCTTGCTCCCAGTTTTGCCCCCATGGGAGCCACTGCGGGGCGGGGGGGGGGGGGGGGGGGGGGGGGGGTAACCGACCCTCCTCGGGCACCGCTGGGTGCCCCCCGAAACCCCCCCCCATCCCGGTCCCTGCGCCGGGGACCGGGCTCGTTAAATCCTGTCTTTGCATTTCTTGTTGCACAAACCTCTCCGGGAGACAGACGCAGACACACACCTGCCCAGAAGTGAGCCCGCGGGGAGGGCAGGAGGTCCCGCAGCCAGCGAGCTCTCACCAAGGAGCGGCTTGGCATCCAAAGTGCTCCCGAGCAACAGGGAACCCGTCCCTGCCCATCCCAGCCGGGAATTTTAACCGGGATTTTGGCTCGGGGGGGGGGATCCGTGGCTTTGGGGCACCCCAGGGATTTCACTGTCCGGCCGTTCCCACACGAGCCAAAAGCACGGACCTTGCAGCAACCGGTCCGAGGTCTTCTCATTCCCGTTGGGAAAAGGCCACCCTGTCACAGCCCCGGCAGCCCCTCGGGCCACGTGTCCCCCAGGGACCCTGGCAATCGCTGGCCACAGGTGGCCACAGGCAGGGACTGTCCCCTCGGCTCCCGCTGTCCCTGCCCCAGCTCTGTCCTGGCCAGCAGGGACCCCCACAGCAGCCAGCCCCGGGCCATCAGAGGCGTGTGGACACCGACACCTTCAAAAATAGCGTGGAAAACAACAAACCAGATTCAAAGATGCTAAATGAGGGCTGCTGTGGGCAACTGGCTTCTAAATATCACAGTTCCTCAACACCCAGATCAAAACTGCGAGCTGTGCATGGGAAAACGGGTAAATCATGGAATCACCAACTAGTTTGGGTTGGAAGGGACCATGAAGATCATCTCATTCCACCCCCTGCCCTGGGCAGGGACACCTCCCACCAGACCAGGTTGCTCCAAGCCCCCTCCAACCTGCCCTTGAACCCCTCCAGGGATGGGGCAGCCACAGCTTCTCGGGGCAACCTGGGCCAGGCTCTCACCACCCTCACACCAAACAAGTTCTTCCCCACATCTCAGCTCCATCTCCCCTCTTTCAGGGTCCAACCCTTCCCCCTCCTCCTAGGGCTCCCCTCCCTCATCCAGAGTCCCTCCCCAGCTTTCCTGGAGCCCCTCAGTTGTGAAGAGAGGAGGCTCCTGTAAGGCTTCCTGGGGTCTGGTCTTACATTTTTTCTCAAAATAAGGAAAGCATTTTGGAATCAGCCTTTTTTTCCTCTTTTTTTTTTTTTTTTTCCCTTTTCTTTTTCCCCCCAGGAGCTGCCCCGTGACAAGGCTGCAGAAAGGCAAACCCCTTCCCACCATCTGGCCACCGGGCTCTGGGGACTCTGAGTTTGGGGCCGGGGGGGGGCACTGAGGGGAGCTCTGGCACTGACACCGAGCTCCGTGAAACCTGTTGGGGATCACAGCACAGGGAATCACATCACAGGCCTCTTTTTTTTAATTATTATTTTTTTTAATCTCACCCTTCCCTGAGGATCCTCAGTGAAGTAAGTGTTTATTGCATGGGAAAAATCTAAAAAAAGGCGGCCGTCACCTGCCTCAGCACTCGCCACATCATCCTACTTCGTAAAAAAATTAAAATAACTAATATCATAATTAGAAGCAAAGGCTGCACGGCCCCTGCACCCGACCCGAGACCCGGGTGTACGGGACCGTGTCTGGGGGGGTCCAGGAAAGGCAAAACTGCGAGTCATTTTGAAGGACTAATATAAAAATCCTAAGTAGTCCCATTAAAGTAATTTTTATTGCTCATAATATTAGCGCCAGCTAAACACTGTTTCAGCCAATTAAAAATAATGGCAAAAAGTAAGTATTTGGTATTTTTGGGGGGGCGAGGGTTGATATTAAAACTGCTACTGTGTGTTTCGGCTTCTCCCCCTGACCCTTTTCCCCGGCTGGCAGGAATTTTCCTAAGTTAAGGACTGAGACTCCTCTGCACTAATTTAATTCTATTCATTTTGATTTCATTCTGATTTCCCTTCCACCACTGGAAGGGCCAGCAGTTTGGCAGCGGCCCCCGCGCAGAGCCCGGGCTGCGGGTGCTGCTCCGCTCCCGCTCCGACCGACTCAGGCTGCGGAAAAGCAGCCGAGCACAAAAGCTCGGGATTTTACGGGATTCCCAAGCACTAAAACTCACTGGGTTTTTTTTCAGTTCATCCGGTTTTTCCTGCAGGTCGTTACCCTGGTTCAAGGCCTCGGACAGAGCCCTGGCCCGCCCCCCCCCGCAGCTGTGGGTCACAGGACTGTCACAATCACAGGAGCCAAAGCTGCCGCCCCATTTACTGCCTTTTCCTGCCCAAATCCCAGTCCCGGGAAGGATTTCTGACAACGGGCTGTGATTTTCTGCACAAAAAGACAACAGCAGCTCCACAGAGGAATTTAGGTGCAAAAATGCCTATTTAGGGACCTAATCCCCATCCAACATAACCAACTAGCAGCTACCTACAATTTTCCAAATTTGATACTGAATAAACCCAGATTATTTTTTTTTTTTTTTTTACAGGGCAATGAGGGCTTAAGGAGGGAACTTTTGCCCTCTGAAGTGCCAGGGATGTTAGGGAAGTGTTTAGGTGGCCGTTGCCAGAGGGGGTGTGACTTGGCGGCGCGCTGTGAAATCACACCCAGGGGGTGGAAAACAGAGCGCTGACAAAATTTGTCTGCCCCCAGCGCCTCCCAGCCTCTCTGGGTTCAGGAATACGGGGTTCCGACAGCACTCGGGGCTCTATACACAACAGGTTTGGACGGTTAATTTAATTAGAAGTATAATTACCTCGGCCAGCGTGCGCTTGATGGGGAGAGAGGAAAGGTCTAAGACTTTCTAGAGGTTCTCGCAGGCAGAGCAGTAAAACGTTTCTGGGTGCCCCTGTGCCACGGCCACGCTCCTCTGGTTTGGGATTTCCAGGGTGTTTTCCAGCTGGAAAAGGTGGGATTGAGGCCGGCCCCCTCCGGGAGCAGGTCCTGGCTCTCCCCCCAGCCCTCTGCCAGCGCCGTCACTCGGGGGCAAGGGAAACGGGACCCCCCAAAAAAAACCTCGTGGGAGGTTTTTCTTACATTTTTTCCATCCTACTGCAGGTTACAAACCCGGGGGAGACCCGCGCCCCCAGCCGCTTTGCAAAGCCCCGTGCTGTGGGCATCCTCCGCCGGGAAGAGCGGCAGGAACTCCGCCTGCAGGGTTTCCAGTCTCTGCACCCCACTGGGGAAGCCTTTCCCGGGCTCAGTCACTCGCTGCTCCCCCGCGGCGCGGCACAGCCCCGATCACACCCGCTCCCATTCCTTTGAAAAAGGCTGTTACTCAAATAAAAAGATTTTGTGAAGGTTAAAGCCTCCCTGGCGGTGAATATAGCCAGCGGGCGCCAGCACGGCCTGGAGCAGGGGGAAAACACCCACCGAGGGGAGCCTGGGGGAGCGGGGAATGGAAATAAAGGGCCTATAACTTCAAATTAAAAAAAAAAAAAAAAAAAAAAAAGTGAAATAATAAAATTAGCAGCATCCACAGAAGTTTTACTGCCACCCATCACAACCTTCTTCCCAACCTGCCTGAACTCACTGCTCCTCCGTTCAGGGTGTTCGCAGGGAATCGACTCCGTGTCAAACAGGAGCTACCCAATTCTCCTGCGGGTTACTCGTACCTGGGTCCCAGAGTTGACAGTAGAATTTATTAAGTATCTCACCCTGTATAGTGACATTTTTTACTAATTAATATGGAGCCAGCTATACACACTGCATATGTACAGGTATTTTCATAAGGCATATAATATCTTTGCATTGAAAATAAATGAACATTATTAAATTTAATTTAATATATACTTTCTTTGAGGTGTTTATGAAAATATTTTTTTCTCTATATTTTCGTATGTGACATGATAGAAATATTTCATGGGAAGTACAGGTTAATATATTTCATCTTTATAAAGGCATATACAACTTTGAGGCAGTGTTTCTGATGGACAGCAGAATTCCTAAAGAATTTGTATGTGCTTCTGTGTTTTGAAATCATATGAAATTGACTTTAAGAAGTAACTCGATTAAAAAAACGCACCAATGCACAGCCAGAGGCTGACAATTAAAACTAATACGTAGCCACATGAACAATATATTTATATAGTTAATATATTTTTTTTTTCCAAGATGATTGGTACTAACATATAGTATTATACATTTGGCACTACCGTTTGCCATTGGTCCAGCAATTGGCAAAAAAAAAATTGTTTCCTATGTATAAATCTGTTTGAACATTAGATCTGGCTAGGCATATTTACTATTTATAAAAAAATATTTAGACAGTAAGCTCACGTTGAATAACTAGGTCTACTGTGTTCTGGAAACTCTTCAGTAGTAATACAGCCTTCTCGTGTTCCATATGTACAAAACTGTGTCCGTTTGCCTGTAACACAGGAACAAGAAGAGAAAACAAATGAGATGCTATTTCATGTCATCGTTTCGGGGGAGCGAAAGGATAAACGAAAATGGAAAACCAGGCTAAAATGAAGAATAGTCATATAATGATTTCCCACACAGGAGTTTGAGCGAGAGAACACTTTTCTCTCTCCTCTTCTTTCATCTCTGTAGGAAATGCACATCCGAAAATACCTAAACAGGCCACAGCCAGAGGGATTTGTTATTTAACATATAAATAAATGATAATTGGACTCTATTTCTTTCATGCCTGCTGTGGTCTCACATTCCCCACAAAACATGCTGTGAAATCCACGTATATGTTTACACATTGAATTCTTATTTAGTTCCGATTATCAGACAGAAAGGACGTTTTTAGGTGAATCACAGAGCCACCAAAACGAGGTTTCCTGGGAGCGAAGGGCAGCCTCCAGCAGGCGGTGACCCACAGACTCTGCCTCCTCCTCCGTCGCCTCCCAACACCGCTGCTGGGTGTGTAACACAGAATCCACTCTTACTTATCAAACAAATAACTCCGGAGCTTATGTCACAGGAAGGAAGGGCACAACAGTTTTGCTCCCCCCGGTCCCAGCGGGGCCGTGGGCTCCTGGAGGTGGAAGGGCCAGAGCCTGGCCGCTGCAGAAGACACAGACACACTCTCCTATCAAAAAGACAGGCATCGGGCAAAACTGTGTGTAGGAATGACAATTTCTCAGTGAGCTGGGTAAATCCATCCATTAAACCCATCCAATTAAAAGCCTTTCAAATTTTAAATCTTCCCTCCCTCTTTTCCTAAGCCTGGGGAGAGACAGAAGCGCTTGACAGCAGCACGACTGAGAACATCCCGCCAAGCAAATGCTTCCACGTAAATGCCTAAAAAATTTGCCCCTGGAGCCTTGGTCTGACAGTATCTTCCTGTGTATCACCCCGGGTGAAGTGAATTCTCTGTGTAGGTGCCCAGGTTCAGAGGTGCTCCGGTACTGGTGACACTGGGGTTACCTTCTGTGATCCCAGACAAAGGTGTGCTTTAAACACACCACTTGTATTTGAGAAATAAAATACCCTTCATCACAACCATGGAGGTTTTTTCTCTGTTAACTCCCTCGTGAGATCAATGACCGCCGTGGATCCAGTAACTGACTGTTTTTCATGTGAGTGCACTCAAAAATGCTGAGGCAGTGAAAGAAAAGCACAAGATATTGCCAGTTACAATCCTGTGGAGGGACGCGACTGCGTGGCTCCTCGCACCACTGTCACACCAGCTGCCAAGGTGACAATGGTCCCCATGTCCCACTGCCACGGACTTATGGCACTGCTTGTAAAGCTCCTCTCTCCCTGCACCTCCTTGCGCTGGGGCTGTGGAAAACGATAGGTGTGACGTAGGGAATATTTTTATTTTAGAGTTTAAATGGTGTCACCCGGCTCCTTGCTGTGACATGAACCCACTGACCCCAGGAGGCTGGTGCTGGCATCCAGCTGCCCCCGTCGGTGGCCCTGGGGAGGGAGCAGGAACGGCCCCAGCCAACACCCCCTTATAAATCATTACTGAAGCACCGTAACAACAACATTAGCAGGTAACCTGCAGTGAAAACAACACCATCTTCAGAGAGGGAGCTGAGTTAAAGCCACCCCTACCTGGAGGATCTTGTCGCCGGGCTGGAGCAGGCTGGAGGCTGGCCCGTCAGGCTGAACCCTAGTAACAAAGATACCCTATAGGTCAGAAGTAACAGAGGTTAGGATGCTATCACCGAGAACTACTGCCCGAAACAGGCGTCTCCCTAACTTCACGTACTCTGGCACTGCTCTAAACACTGAATTCTTTTTACATTTTTTTTTTCTCTTCAAGCAACAGCAGGGGTTTGTGGCAGCTCTCCGTGACCCTCAGCCAGTGATCGCCCGATACAAGTGTAATTGTGGGTCATTCCAAACTCAGATTCCACGCCACAAAATTAACATACAATTTGAACAGGGTGAGAGCAACAGGGCCATCAGGAGGATAATTAAAATGTACCAAGCATTGATTTATTAGAATAACAAATTACCATAATCTATACAGCTATCTTTGTTTACTTCCTCTGGGAAAAAAAAATGAAGTTTAAAACAATTTCTAAAAAGCAGTCTTGGTATTCAGCCGGTGAGATACCCACGCCAGTGGTGTACAGGGTCTCGCTAAATCCAGTGTCTGAGGAGTGAGTGACTTTGAAAGGGAAAAAAAATATTAAGTAATAAAGGCTATTTTTAGGTGTGCTTTCAGAATTTCAGTGAAAGATGTTAATAAAACCCTGAATCAGAGACTGAGTTCCTGGATGATGAATATTTGGAATCTCTCCCACGCAGCTCACGCAGCCCTGCACTCCCAGACCCTCAGCCTCACCTCCAAGCAGACTCTGGAACCGCACGTCCTGTTCCATCCACATTCTTATTATACCTTATTATATTCCTTCGTCATCCCCACTGTGCCAGGGACACCAGGGAAATGCCCTGCTGGGTATCACCACGCAAACCATGGGTGTCCTTGGGGCACATCACAGCCTTCTGGAGCAAGCACGTCTGTTATCCTTATAAAAACCCCAGCCCCTCGGGAGCAGAGCCGGGGGCTGCTCCTGTTCCATCCTCGTGACAAAACCAGCACAAAGGACTGGAGCAAACGATGAGAGACAGGAGCACCCTCTTATGGCTTCCCGGGTATTGGAAACATGATAAATCTGATGTAACGGTGTGGGAAGCCATGTTTCAGAGTAACAACACATACAAAAACCTTTGAATTATTAATTCTTCCAATACAACCACCCTGTCACTCCCTTAGGACACAACTTTGCATTTCTGTTATGGCACAATTCAGTCTGTCTAAGCTGTTACTGGCGCAGACACACTCACACTGGGACATAGACTCTATTCAATAATTCCAGGCAAGTGATTCCTTAAATAATTCCCGGCAGCAGTGGAAATACAGCTTAACTCTAACAGCATACATTGAACTGTGGAAAAGTCGACCATGATGTTACAAAGCGCAATCCCAGTGTGATGTCTCAAAGGACACCACAACTGAGTATGTTTTCAGGGACAGCAATTACAATGCCTGAGGGTTATGTATGAAATGGGGCTATTCTTGACGTTCAAAACAGGGATCAACAATCAGAAAATTGAGAGGAATTAAGATTGAGTTAGACTGGTATTTCCAAGCGTACTTTACATTTCCAACTAGCTTTCCGTTGTAATTCAGAGTGGTGGGGAAATTATCTTTTCAGTTTGCACACAGATCTCAAATTTTGAGAAGAGATTAAAAGATAGTTTTCATTTCATCATTTGCCAAACATTCTCAATATTTGCGGAGGTTATGACTGCTTCTTAGAACTGAAGCCAGTGTTATCCAAGACTATAAATGTTAAGAGTATGTTTAGCAGAGAGATACCCACAGTACTTCTTTGTAAACAAGCTCCAGACACTTTTACCGCACAGAACACATGAATTCACAGCTTTGAGAGATGATTCTCCAGAAAACAGTCTGAAAAATTACCTTATACATGAAATGTAAGGCAATATACAAGGCAATATACAAGGAATATAAGACCCCCACGTGATTTGTTTTGATTCTCTCATCTTCATTAACCAAAAAACCCTGAACACCACTCTCCTAACAAAAAAAAAGCCAAGTATGGGATTTTTTTTTTCAATTATCACAACAGAATGCATAAAAATTTTGCTCATTTTATCTACGTCTCCACTAAATGGCACTCTAAAATAAGGATAATTTAGAGAGAAATTTATAACTTACCTTATCAGAAGGTTTGAATGGATTTCCTTGTCCACTTATTCCACCACTGATACTAAAACCAAGGCCAGGATTCTTCTCTATTCTCACACAAAACTAGGTTGAAAAGACATGGCAAGATAAGTCAATGCCAACACTAAAGCCCATCACAACAACGGCATCTTTGTCTCTTATATCCCATTTCACCATTAACGAGAGGGGCTGACCTTCTCAAAACTTGTATTGCACTATACAGGACAAGTCAGTAGAATATTGTGATAAATATATATTTTAAAATTTTATTTTTAAGTAGGAAAAAAACCCGTTGGACCTGTGAGAGAGCAGGTCATGCTGGCCAATTTTTTCACCCTCACTTGACCATTGATCTCTGTCAGCGAGACTTCATCTTGTGCACTTTTATTTTTCCAGAAGGTGTCTCACATCCCCTTGGGACAAACCCAAGGGATAAGTACAAGGGATAAGCTCAGAGATGTTCCCACCACCCTCAGCACCAGGCCCCAGTCCCGAGAGCCTGCCCCGAGCACGGTTACAAGTGCCTCGCTCCAGGAAAAAGTGCTGAGTTCTCTCTCTCTGACTCTAAACGGCACTGGGTAATTGAATATAAAATAAAAACAACTTCACCATAGCTTAATGACTACTCATGGAGCCACGTCCTGCAACTCACGCAAGCAATTGCTGCTCAATCTCCACGCTGCCCTCGGGGATCTAGCGCAGGCAGCTGCTGGCGTGGGTCCTTCACCGCTTTACACAAAAGGGTTGCTAGTGATTCGGGACCTCGTTCTGCACGTCAGGTGCCTCCAACAGTTATTGCAACTGTTAAGGCCAAAGATAACGGGAGTAGGGCCACTTAATGAGGAAACTCAGCCGCACCCATTTTGTTAGGCTGGGGGCACTGGAGCGCTTTCGTAGGGCTAAACTAAACTAGAGCAGCTGATACAAAGCCGAGAAGACCAGTGTCTTGCCAAAGGCTGCACTGTCAGCACTGAGGTAGGTTACTGGGGAACTGGCAGAGATTGCTAATTAATTCAGGATGACCCGGGGATGTCAGCTCCGTTCAGGAATTTCAGTGCCAGATATT
Source organism: Calidris pygmaea (assembly GCA_003697955.1). Classification (NCBI taxonomy): domain Eukaryota; kingdom Metazoa; phylum Chordata; class Aves; order Charadriiformes; family Scolopacidae; genus Calidris; species Calidris pygmaea. The sequence goes on from QJSC01011266.1 coordinate 1,204,213, forward strand.
GTGTTGCTTAGTCCATCCAAGAAAAAAACTGGTCCCAGTTGCCGGTGCTGGGGAAGGGGAAGGAGCTGAGCCTCCAGCTCAGCCGTGATGCCCTCTCTTATTGCCCTGCGATCCCTTTCCCTGCTGTAAAAAAAGCAGAAAACCCCCAAAAAAGTTCTTGTGAAAGTGTTATTGGATGGACACACGTTCTCACCTGCTCCTGGTAGGCGTCCGTACTCCTCTGCCCCTTGGTTTGGATTAAGCATCGCCCCGTGGGGGGTGCCCGGGCGCTCTGGGAGGAGGGGATCTGAATGGGCAGGGGGGGCTGGTACTGCTGGATGGTGACTTTGTTCATGCTGCCCTCGTACTGCTGCTGCTCCCGGCTGCGGTGCTGCAGGCTCTGCGACCCCATGAGGGTCTGGATGTGGCTACCTGCCTGTGGGCAACGTAACCCGTTAGGCCAGAAATTCAGGAAGCTGAAAAGAAGCAATTCGTACAACTTACAGAGTCAAGTAAAAGCAAACCTCTTCCAGCAGATCAGAGGTTTGCCTTTTGACCACGGTTGGAAGCAACCATGATAAAAAGCGGCAAGGATATCCCCATGGCATTTGGTGACCCTGGGAGGCTGAAGGGAAATTAGCCAGATACAGCGTGTTTTATAAACAGAAAAGATTCTTTTCCCTCACGTCACAATATACGTTTCAGCTCCGGATGTTTTGTGAACTGAAAACATTTAATAAATTGAAATAGGGTGCATTATTTATCACAGCACCCACTGAAGACACTGGAATGGCTGGGTTTGTTTGGGGTTTTTTTTCTGAAGATAGTTTGGAATAAGATTTATAACCCGAATGCAGCCATTGGCCAGATTTGTCCGCTGTGTGGGGAAAGCATAATCACTGAAATCCCACACCTTGTCCTAGGAACAAATGTGGCTTTAACAAAATACAGCTAATCAAACTACCAAATTTCTAAGATATTTTCTACTGATTTGAAGCCGCAATATTTTGTAAATACAAGTGAAATTCTGCATTTACATTGACTTGGCCTTTTGATATTTTCAGGGAAAAAAGGTGACTGCTATCACCCTTCTCCACCCCCCATCCCCACGGCCTTCCACGTCTGCAGCTGGGCTCTCCCGGGGGAGGTTTGCTTTCTGCATCCCGCTCTTGACAAGCTGAAGTTGCATCCTTGCTCACTCTTCAACACACACTCGCGATTTAGGCACAGGAATTACACAAGCATTTGAGGCAAATCTTTGCAAAATAAAGTCAGTTGGGACAATTTTACACTTTTCATATTTACAGCATTCAGAAGGTGTTGCTTATAAATAATGGCATGCAACTGAGCAGTAAGGGAACGAGCAAAATTCAGGCTCCGTTGTACGATCAAGTGTTATTGCCTCCACGAAACCTCACACCGTGGCTACTGAGAGTTCTCAGACTATAGGCACCCATCACCCAGCGCTATTAATTGAACAGCCTGAATGTGAAAGAGCGTTATAACCGCATTTCTCAACAGCTCCAGGTCTCTACGGACGAAACTTACACAACGTTTCACATTAAGTTTACACCAGCCAACGACCACACCACATCTCGTCATGAAGGTCTAGTCCTCAGCACTACTGAACCTTTGTGATCGCGGTGGAAGAGTCACCAGTCGTGAGACCGGATTTTAAACAAACAAGACTAAATTTAATACAGCAAAAGTTCAAAATATTTCTCACCCATTGGCCAATCATTTGGCCTCGGAAGTTACAGCAGCCAGGGCATTAGAGTTAACTGCTCGTTGCCATAGCAAAAATACATCTCAATGGATTTCCAAGATTTGCTTGCACAAGATATCATTAATAGAGACGCAGCTGGAGCTACTCGTGTCACTAAACACAGAACCCCAGCAAGACGCACAGCGACTGCGAACAAAACTGATCTGCTCTGAATTACTTTCTGCTGACTACATTTGAAGAAAGGACCAGGCAGAAAATGGGTCTGACAGCTCTTTGGGACAAGAGGGGCAGTCTCAAAGTGAGAGATGACAGAGAAATCTCCTGCTCCTTGTGCCCAGATCCTCAGTCCCCAAACTCTTCTTAAAGCACAGCTCACCTGAGTACATGAAAGTGTTTAATAATCACAAACTGGCTCCAGGAACAGCCTCGTGCCCTCAGTCTGTGCTGCCAACATCCCACTACACAGGTCAGAGAGATCTTCAGTTCATCCAAGATCAGAAGGGAAGGACATATGCTCCAGACAGACTCGTTAGCTGTTCGTTCACTCCCTAATGACAACGAGCCATGCCCGCGGGGGATGGCTGAACCCCTGTCACCCTGCTCCGTGGAGATGCAAGGCGAGGAGGGGACCATCTTGTAACACAATCAGCACAAGAGGATCCCAAAAAAGCAGAATCTCATCAATTCTGCTGTTTGCCCCAGAAATAACCCCATATCCCCCACAGCAGGTGCGCTGTCTGTCTTGGAGGAAGATGTCTAGTTCAAATAATAAAAAAAAAAAAAGTGCTTCTTCACTGAAAAACCTCGAATCTTTACCTGGTTAAAAAGACCTCTGTATTGAACAGCAGATGCTGGCAATGAAACAGGATGAACCTCCAGCCTCCCAGCTGTGGCTCAGAGACATATTCCCAAGTCAGAATGGGAGAGAAATGGTGATTCAAACACTCCTTTATGTCCCAGTTTCGAGGCAGGTACCTCTCTCCAGTTCCATGGCACGTGCTCCTTCCACAGCCACCGAGACCGTTACAGTCCATGCAGGGATCTCCAGGTTCACATGGCCTCAGCCTTCACGTGGGCAGCGGAGATCCTGCAGCAGCAGAGCCCAGATGACACAGTCCCTTGCGACTCTAAACCTGCCCAGCTCGTGGAGGGGCATCACGCTGCTCCTTCACTGGCCGGGCTGAGGTCTGGCCCTTTTCCACCTTCGTTCTCACTCCTCAGCCTTTCTGTTTCACAAGGAGAGATTTCCAGGTTCCTTTTTGGTGGGCCCCCACCCCACTTCTACCCCTTCCCTTTGTATGGGGGAGCTGCTAACTCAGAATACAACTGATTTATCAGAATACCACTGATTTAATCAGGTGTGTAGCTGACTTCTGTCTCACTGACATGACAGAAGAAGTCATCTTACAGGAAGCACAAATACTGCAGTCATTTAACAACCCAGTGGATTATTCAGTTTGAAGTTTAAAATAGCCAACTTTTCCATAAGAGAAATAGCCTATAAATTACGAGATGATCACATGAATGATCATAGTTAAAATAAAACTAGTGTTTAATCTGTATTCTGAACAGCAGAACAGACAGAAACAACCACTCACCCCCCCCACATAACTACCTAGTGATGGCCGTGTAGTGTTCCCACCTCACCTGACATACATAAATGTCCATCGCTGCGTATCTAGTAGCCCTCTGTGTGGCTGATTTAGGAACACGTTAATGTGTCTATATACATACCGCATCAGCCCATCCGTCTATAGTGCATGCTCTAACCCTTGGAAGACCAAGTGCCCCCTTCTCTCCCAGTGATTTCCCACACACAGCTCTGCCACGAGGCGGGATGTTAGTGGAAAGCCACAGCACAGACCAGAATTTATATTTACATGATTCAATGGTTTGTTGTGTCAAACTTCACTTCTACAGGAGATCTTCTGAGTCCAACTGCAAACAATTGTTGTATTTTAATCCCCAGATGCCGGGAAACCAATTGCCGTAGCAGCACATTGCCCACCACCTCCTGGGGACAGTGGGTAAACAATTTCCAGAATTCATTTCCTCGCTCTTGTTAATCGACTCTGAAGAGATCGTATCATGGCTTCGTGTGTATTCACACTGCGGAGGTGGATAAGCTGCCCTTCTTGGAAATGGAATTATTTATTCTGCAGGAAAAAACCTCTCTATTATGCAGACTGCTTCCCCAATTTCATTTGTATTCTTTACTTTATATAACATCCACCGCAAAAGTTAATTATTTTCAGCTCAGTATCCAATATTTACAGTGTAATTAAAGTAGCTGACGAGGGATGTAACAATGGATTGCTCCAGTGAGTTAAGCAGATTCCAGCCATGGTTGTACTCACCTCATCCCAGCAGCGAGACACCAAAACATCGAGAATGAAACAGAATCCGCAATTTCTTATTATAGTAACACTGATGATGCACAAACGCAAGACACAGATTGTGTGAACCGATAAACCCAGGTTTTATCCCAATATGCCAGAGAAGATAAGCAGAGACTCCTCTTAAATTTCTTATCCTCATTTCTTGTGTATCAGAGGACAGAGAAACCCTTGGAAAAAGTTGGCTATCAGACAGTGGCAGGGTGCTCCCCTTTTCCTCCTCCTCCTCTACCTCCTCCTCCTTCTCCTTCTCCTCCTCTTTCTTCTCTTCCTTCTTTTCCTCCTCCTCCTCCTCTTCCCATGCCTGGGAAGGTGCCTCTGGGCTGGTCTGGGGCCATGGCTTTTGTCTCCCATTCTCCAGCAGGACCAATCTCCGTACGGATAACACTCTATAGTGTAATTATCACCGTTCACGTATGTGGTTCCACCTTCTAAAGCTGATTGCAAACACCATTCAGTTTGTCAGGATCCTCCACTCTCCAGCTTTATGATTAGAACATCCAAAACGAGCAATTCCCAGCTGATGAGCAGAGCCAAGCTGGGTCTGAAAGAAAGCAGCCCGTGTTTCCATAGGAGCAGGCCAGATCCAAGCACTTCAATACATGCCGCCACGAGGCAGGCATTGAAAATAGGCTTCTACAAATTAGAAGCCTTTCTGGTGCGTTTATCAGCAACGGATGTGTGCCCAGGGTGTCTCTTGCCAAAACGCCTCTGGCTGCCCAGGCACTGGGCCATCCTCCATCTCAACACGTTCATTCTTTGTCATGAACTGAAGAATGTTAATTGGGACGAAAAATTTCAGCGAAGACTTTTCAGGACAAGAGGGAGCTGATCCGTGCAGGAATCCATCTGCCGAGCCCCTTTCACACACCGTGGATGTTAACCACGAGCGTTTGCAGAAATAAACCCCAAACCAGGCAGCAGGCGTGGAAACGCCATCCTTAATGGTCATGGCTTTACGCTTCCAAACACCAGAACGCCTCTCCCAAACCTGTCCTCGTTACCCTGCCCTTCCTCCTTGGGGAAGAGGCCACGGGCGGCTCTTACCTTCTTGGTGACGGTGTCGGGGGGCACGTCCCGCCGTCCCAGCGGGTAGGGGTTCCACTGGCTGCCGACGGACACCTCCTCCTGCCCGTTGTCCAGGATGCTGCTCTGCTGCGACGGGGTCTGTTGCAGAAACGGTAGGGGCAGCCTTTAGTCACTGTCACACCGCGCCAGAAAAGTTCTCGCTCAATCTCTCTCTCTCTCTCTCTCACACATTTATTTCAAGTAAGCGACCCAGTTAAACAGTAACAGGCTACTGCTAAAATCAAAACCCTTTTACATTCCTACAGCGTTTCATTAAGGTGCGATCGTATCGCCCTGGGACTCCCCGCAAGCGGGAGGTCTTCAAAGATATATAAGAACAAATAATGAGAATAATGAATGATGAGAGAAAAGAGAAAATTAATTTAACGCAACTCATTATTTTCAGAGAAACAAGTTTTGGGAGAAGTTCCATATTTAAAGGTGCAGTCTGCCATTTATCATTTGAGTCAGAGCTTTTTTACTGGCCGTTCAAGCCTCAAAACCTTTTTTATTAAGTATTTGACACCATGATAAATTAAATGCTTGTATTTTCTTGGGAAAATATTCTTTAGCAGCAACTGCTCTTCCCTGGCGCTACGCTCAGTGCGTGCCCGGGGAGTGCTTCTCCCAGACCTCCCCAGGCTGCTTTTGGTCTAAGTTAAAGGATATCTGGTTAATATTGTCTGTACAATATTAACCAGTAACTAACTGCTTTCCTGAATAGGAAGGGTCACAACACACATTTAAAGTTTCCTAAACCAGCTTGAAACTTTTGTTTTTATTTTCCACTTTCCTCTCCTTTTTCACGTTTTTTTTTTCTTTGTCAATTTTTTCCCAGGCTGTTTTACTCCTGTTTTCAGTGCTTTAGAGGGTACGTGTACTTTTTCTGGCCCATCCTGATTTTCTTTACCATAGCTGGAAATTTTGCTGTCAGGGTATGGCTTTTTGTGTCAGAATTTTCAAAGTCTTAACATTTTATACTACCACTGACAGCATTTAGCATTACATAGTGCTTATTCAGTTAACTCCTTATTCACTTCTGATTAATGGTAACCTAAAAAGAAGAAAAAAAAGTCTATTCTTCCCCTCTGTCATTCAATCAATTTCTTCTTCAGCCTAGATTAAAAAAAAAATAATCATGAAGCACTTCTTTAGATGACTGAAGAACAAATGAAACTGTTGCTTTGAAACATTAAAGCTGGTAACTGGTCGAGTAAGAACTTTTTTCAATGCAAGCTTAAAAATCCTTTAAAAGTAAATAGAAGTAAATTGTGATTTAAATCACACTCCTCGGACGTTAAGTAAAAAAAAAAATAATTCAACCCTAATTATTTAAAATAAAACTTTCATTATAATTCTCTCAGCGTTCAAGAAGTCTTCCAGAAAAATCAGGAAAGATGTGATTTTCCTTATATTAAAAACCACTAGAAAAGCATTTCCCCTGTTGCAACTACACGAGCTCCCTGCAGAGCTTTCTTTACACCTATTAAAAATGGGAAAACCAGACCAACCTCAGCATTTTTAGTCTGTGAGGTTCCCCCTCACAGCTGAGCAGCCACTGGTCCCAGTGCACCAGTCCCACACTGGACATGCTGAGCCCAGTTTGCCCCCAGATCAGAGTGTGGGTCCCAGTTTGGGGGCAGGCAGGGCTCTTTGTGCCTCCCTAAACTCAGGAATGAGCCATTCCTGCCCTGTTTGCTGCTACTGTATGTCCCCACATAAAAAAATCCACACGGGGGGTACGTCATCTGAGACCAGGGCAGCAAACAGCTTCCAAAATGAAAAAAAATGCAAAAATTGCAAAATGCAAAAATGCTCTGTGGAGTAGTAAAAAACACTGAAAAAGCAAGCAGCCCCAGGAGCCCAGGGCTGGGCTGGGGATCTGCCCTCTCCCTGCGAGATGGGTTTTTCACCGTGCAGAGACACACAGGACGAGGGAGGATGCTTCCCACAGGAGCCTCTGCCTTCCCTCCTAAGCGATACCTGTGAATATACCGATTATTCCTAAAGGGAGATGCACTCTACACTTCTGGGGATGAAGTGCACCAAACCATAACTTCTTTTACAAGAACTGCAAGCTGGGTGCCCAGAATCAAAAGCATTCTCCTGAAAAGGGCTGCTTTCGTAACCGCAGACAAGGCTGTGCTATTTTCCTAAGGGACTGACTAATCTGTAGAGCTGAGTTCCCTCTCCAAGGGGAAAAAGAAAAAATACCGAGGGTGCTTTCTGCTTTCTCAATAAATAGGAAAATTCTGTGATAATAAGTTTTCTTCTCATTTTCTGCAGCAAAATGAATTTGTCTACTTGCAATATTATTCATTTACAGAGCTTGGACAGACTGCAAACAAACTACACATCTATTAAGCCTAGGTAACAAAATGAAAAGCAGCAGTTCAAACATTTTATACACGGAGTAGAATCGATGTAATAAACTTTCTCAAAATAAGCAATTGCTACAGTTGATTTCCTGATCTTCCACTGGACAATTAGACTTCACTCATTACTCTCTTGAATCTAGGCCACAGTAAAGAGGAAGAAGGGGTAAATATTAAGCTGCTGTGGCCTGGATTCCTTAAGAAATGCAAAATCCTTTAGAACATGTGAAGGAATAAAATTAAACAATACAAAACATTCCAATTATTTGTTCAACAATCAGTTTTCACGGCTTTCCAAACAGTACAGTAAGAGAATAACACCCCCCCTGCATGCAGTTCAGCGTCACACTTTATATGGGTATGCAGCAATGAAATGCTGGTGAAATAGAAAGCAGAATAATTCACGTAAAACCACCCCCCAAAACAGGTCACCCTGATTTCCTCAGACATCCGTGTGTTAGTAACCATATTCATCTGCAGCCTAAAACTCTTCAAATGATATATAATATCTTACTTCTAAATGCATGTAGAGAAATAGTACCATTATTTGGAGTTGGTGACTTCTTTCAAGGACTTGTAACAAGAATTAGTTTATACCCAAATAGACAAACAAATTTTTTGAAAGAAAAGAAAACCAACAGTATGACCAACATGGGAAAACTGTCTGTGTCCACACACACACACACACACGTCTACAGGTAAAATCTGACCTCGATGTTCTTAAACTGCACAACAGAGAAGCACACACTAACGTTAGGACTGGCTTGGATCCAGGGACAGCTGAACGGGAGGTGTAAACGAGGTGAAGGGTGTCTGGAGAGTAAATTACATCAGGAGAAGCCTAAGAATGACTGTGTGTGTGTGTGTGAGTGTGTGTGCACACTGTGATTCTCACAGGGCTTGGCTTGGAAATTCAGCGTACGATGGATGTGCCTGTAGGGATAACCTCAGCAGTGCTGAGCCTGTCCTCCGGCCAACCAGCACAATCTGGTCACATCCCTGCCATTAAATTATCTTATTCTTCTAAAAAGGCTTGGCTCCAAAGTCCTACATTGGGCACTGAAGCCCTCCTTTGGGGATTTCTGGCCAGTGCTGACTCAGGAGCGTGGACCAGGGACTGCCTAGGAGGGGGCCAGCTGGCCCCGGCCAAAGCAATTAACAGCGCAGATGATCCCATTCCAGTGCCTGGATCTCTGCTCCAGTACCCTTTAATTACTCACAGAGATGGCGCTAATTTACCCCAACAGCTCCTGATGCTAATGCAGCAGGGCTCTCAAGGATGCTGGTTGCTTCTAGCGCTGCGGTAGCCCCCTGCCATCGGCACGCTGCCGCTGTCACACGGGGGTGGCCAGATGTGATGTGGGGTAAGGTCTCAGCATCCCCTCTGGTACCCTGAAAACACCTCAGCAATGTCCCTCTCTGCCTTCTCATACGTGCTTATCCCCATCAAACCTTTGGCTGTATGTAATTGTGTGTGTATGTATGTACTTTCAACAATATATCGCTAATAGCTGCAAAATAAACCATAAAAAAGTGAAAAAAAAAATCTTTTCTTTCTATAAGCATTACTCAACAAACGTTTAAAACAAATTTAGGTGTGGTAGGCATGTAACCAAACCTCATCAACCTCTCCAGCACACCCAATCACCATTCATATGTCTCCTGGAGCCTATTTAAACACACACCAAATGTTTCCGTATTATTTTTCCTCAGATCAAACAGTCACAAACCAAAACAAGTTCCCCATTTCTGCACACAGATTAAGTCATTGAGAAAACAGAATGATCGCCTCAGTCTGTAACAGGAGCGCGGGAAGCAGTAATGACAGCCGCGGGAGCTACTGCATCCAAAAAGCAAGATTCTGAAGCAGGAAAGCCGCGTTGCTGTTATCTTTGCTTTTTGGATCCTGTATAGTATAAGCATGGATAATAGGCAAAAAGCTAAACCAGGAAAAAAAAGCAAGGAGTATTATTAATTTATTTGGTAATGCTGGTATACGCTGGCTATCCCATACTTACTTTCGGTAGAGGTAGCTCTTGAAGCATTTGGTTTTCAAATTTAGATTTAGTCTGCAAGTTTAAAGTCATGCTTCTGCCGGCATGCATTGCTGAAAACCCTCCAGAGTGCAGCATGCCAAGGCTAACTGTGTTGTGTTTGTAAGCAGCGGTCTGAGTAGAGGAAACAACCACGTGACAGGATATGAACACACATGCTCATCGAATCAGATATCACACATATATGGTTAATTTCACAGAGTTTTAGTTTAAGCAAACAAAACAGTACCAAGAAAGAAATAGCTTTCTGATGCATGCACTGGGTCACACAGAAGCAAATACATCGCTAGTTATACATAAAATGGGTACCATAAAAGACTTCCACGCTGACAGCAGATGAGATATGTTGTTATCTGTAGTTTGAAAATTGCAGTATATAACACGGTACAAGTCTTTATTTTGCAAATACGGCCAAATTTTGGTACATCTGCGCAACCCTGGGGGGGCCAGAGCACAGGCATCTGCCCCAAAGGAGCCCCAAAGGCAGAGGGAAAGCCCCGCAGGAGAAGGCTCTGCGCCGGCCGCTGAGTTTGCCACCGCTCTCTGGCTAGTGGCTGCCCACCAGGGGCAAGCTCTGGTCGGGCCCGGAATCGCGCCGGCCGTGGGCGACGGGGGCAGTGTCTTCTCCTGGAGCAGCCGTGTCACGGCGTTCCCGTCCTACCATCAGCAACCAGCTCGCTGGCGCCAGCAGGATCACTGGGAGCTCAATTTAACCAGATACAATCACCAGTGACAGCCCTCCACGAGATAAAGCACTTCTTAAGTCGAATACACATTGTAAACTTAAGCGTCAAGATATTTCTTAAACAAGCAACACCTGGGAAGTGTTTATTTCCACCAGAAATGTCCCTGCTTGGGGTGTGCTATTTTGCCTAGGTATCGTGTATTTTCCCATCAGTTTTACACGACACCAGGAAAAGAGCTGAAGGAAGGAAGGGAGGAAAAACCTTCAGCCTTCCAGCCAAGTGTTTGAACTTTACCCATTTGATACTTAAGGATATTTTAATAGGCATCACATCTGAGCGACTGGAATAGGTAATGGATATATTAACACCAAACTCATGAGCACCTAGCATAGAATAGCTTCAGAACGTGTCCGTACACCTAACTTACGCACTCGACAACAGTGATTTTTCACAACCACTTCAGATTATGAAGTAAATCCCATTCATGGAGTAGCATTCTTTAAGTACTCAAGACCATTATTGAACTCATGCACTAAAGCACTTGCACTGTTTTGTATAGAAGGCAAATAAGCGTAACTTCCTACAGCTAAAAGGAGTGATAACCATATTGCTCGTTAAAACCAGTGGCAGTGCGTATTTCGGAGTTAAGAGATACCTTCAAATCCCCTCCTCTAACAGTGGTACGACAGCTAAAATACATTCTTTTACTCTTTATCTGTGACGTTTTTCTTTATTGCCTTTTACTGCCAAGATGTATCCAGCATCTTTTACTGCTCTCAAACCGTTACTGAAGCGGTGGACTTCAGCAGCACCGTGTTCGCTTCTGTTGACAAGGAGAGAATTTCTTTTTTTTTTTTTTTTTTTTTTTGTGTTATTATTATTACTTCAGGCAGTGCTGCAGCGGTTCCTACATTAGCAACGGGCAGCGTTACTCCTGCAGAGACTGTGTGTCCCTCCTTGACCCGGGAACCCCTCACTCCAGCTGCCGGGGGCACCCCCAGAACCCCCTGGCGGGCCGGTTCCTCTGACACCCAGGCAGGAACTTCGTTACTGGGCATTCTGGTGGTTACCACTGCACGTGCAAATAAGTATTGGAAATACCGAAACACACAACTAAAGGCATTAATTGCAGAGAAATGCCAAACATACCCTGTCTAACCTTCTAGCTTCTATATGTCTAAGTAGCTGTTGTCTCCAGTCAGCGGGCATTTTAGCACAGCTCTCATTTCCCTTCACAGGGGTAGGCCTTGTCTTTATATCACTGTTATCGGAAGGCTTGTCGCCATAGTTACCCAAGTTATAGTCTGACGGTATCTTTTCCAGCAGAGCTGCCATTGTAGGCCTCGCTGAAACCGGCCTGGTTTGGGATGTGCCGTAGCTCTCTGTACTGTAGCTTCTTGCAGACAACGGCCTCCTTTGCGTGAGGTTTTTGACTGGAAAGCTCCCCGTCTGGGCTTTCACCTCTTGGTAGGAAGGGTGCTCGTCTTCGTACCTGCCGTTCCTCTTGAGGAACTGCGACTCGGAGACCGAGATGCTGCCCTGGCGCTCCACCGCCCCTCGGTAGGGAGCCCTGCCGTACCTCTCGCCGGGGGGCAGCTCGTGGGGCTCACTGACCCTGCGGAACATGGACATCTCGGTGGAGCTGGCCAACGAGTCCGCCCTCCTCAGGAAGCCCGGCCGAGACCCCTGGGTGGCAAAGGGGGCACCCACCGCGTCCTCGTTGACCGAGGGCTGGGAGAAGGAGAACATGTGCTCCACCGGGGGGTAGCCGCGGTAGCCCCGGGGGCTGACCAGCTCCTGGGGCAGGTTCTTACTCTGCTGGGGAATGTACTCGGGGTTGAGCTGGAACGGCGGCGGCAGCCTCTTCTCGGCGGTGACCTCCACTGCGCCCTGCGGGTTGAAGCTTTGGTCGAACTGGTAGACCTTCTTGGTGACGGAGGACTTCTGCTGGGGCTGCACCTTGACGCTGCCGTAGGTCAGCAGCTCGTCGTCCAGCATGGGGACCGACTGGCTGCGGGACATGCTCAGCATGCCGTGCTCCGGGCCCAGCAGCTTGTCCACCCGCTCGTGGGTTCCTACCGTGTCGTTACCGGATGCATAGTTTTCTAAGGGGATGTTGTACACTTTGTACGTACCGATGTCTATCTCATCGATACTCTGAGACTTCTTAAACTTGTTAGTTTTTAAATCCCGCATCATCGGAGAAAGCCGTTCCGTGCTCTTGCTGATGGAGATCACGCTTTTGGAAGGGTCTGGGCGGCAGTGGATATGGGAAAAGACATTGGTGAGACTTCTGTTAGCGTTGGAGTCGTGATATTCCCATGCAATTCCCGGAGTGAAAGTGCTAGTCATTTCGGGAGACTCTTTGACATGGTCTTTCCGCTCGGGCAAAGGGCTGGTGGTGGGGGTGCTTTCCAGTTTGGAAGGAAAAGCTGTCCTGTCTTCAAAAGGACTAGGGGTTCTGGTCCAATTTTGCCAAGGATTGGGAGGAGGCACTTCAGAGTCGTGTGTGTTTCTGAGCGTGGGCTGCTCCAGCTCCAGGGGGATGCCAACTATCCTGTCCTGCCGGATCAAGGGCCTGCGCCCATGGGCGGATGTGCTTCTGGACTTGGTGCTCAGGAGGGGGTTCGCGCCGGGGTTCTCCACCCCGCTCTCCTCCGCCACGAAGCCCGTGTTGTCGTAGTGCGAGCCGTCGGTCCAGCTGTCGGCGAAGGTGTCGCTCAGCGGGCGCCGCTCCGGCCGCGGCGGCAGGTTCCCCACCGGGGCCGGCTCCCGCTGGCTCAGCAATGGCTTTGTTTCTAGGGGCTGCGGGAACGACTGTGCCAGCCTGCAAAAGCAAAAGAAAAAAAAAAAAAAAAAGAAAAAAAAAACCAAAAACCCAAACAAGATAAAATGCCCTCTCTTAGAGCGCGTTACATCGCAATTACAAAGCGATTTAATATTCTCCCCTCTATGCTCGGGCTTTGGGATGGTACTATGAGAGGTGCACCTTGTGCCGCTGGCTTGGCACGAAGGGCTGCGGCACTTCTTGGCGCTGGAGTTCAGATTCCGCAAGGATGTACACAGAGAAACTAAGAAATCAGGCAAAAGTCCTGCGTGGCTCAATGCCACGTTCTTATCAATCCAGCTGAACGCATTTTCCCACTTTTAAAATAGTCTTCTCTGTGGGCAAGAGAAGATTTTTTACACTTACATAGTTGTTTTTTTTTTCCTTAAACAAAAATACCAGATTCAGTTTGTGCATGTTCTCACCACCAAGATGTGATGCATCTCCACTGCAGCAGGCTCCAGCCTCTCTTTAAGAGGGAAGAGCCTGTGGATGGAGCTCCATCAGGTGGGAACAGAGAGGGCAGGGTGTCCCTGGCATCGTATGAGAGTGTTTCCAGGTCACTGATTGCCAGTGAAAACTACAGCTTTTACAGAACTCTGTTGTTCTTGGAGGTCCAGGGCAGAGTGGGGCTCAGAACAGCAATAGTACGAGAGACGTAGACTCCGCTGTCTGCACTAAACTCCAACCACCTGCAGCTCAGGAACACATGGAGCAGAATAACTGCAGCTCAATTACTATCCGTTTTTAATGCAGGGTTACAGCACACTGGTGAAAAACCACCTGTAGAATTACTGATATTTATAGAGTACGAAAGGGGTGGGCAACTCTGCGCAGCCTGGGCCTCAAATAGCTCCGGACACCTCTGCAAAACTGGGGTAAAAACACTGTGGTTTTTTTTTTAAATTGAATGCCTTAACAGATAGCAAAGGATGGCTTTGAGTGCACATCACAGAATCACAGAATTGTTGCAGTTGGAAGGGACCTCTAGAGATCATCCAGTCCAACTCCCCTGCCAACGCAGGGTTGCCCAGAGCACATCACTCAGGATGGCATCCAGGTGGGGCTTGAAGATCTCCAGAGAAGAGGACTCCACACCCTCCCTGGGCAGCCTCTTCCAGGGCTCTGCCACCCTCACCCCAAAGAGGTTCTTCCTCAGATTTGAGTGGAACTTCCCATGTTCCAGCTTGTGCCCGTTGCCCCTTGTCCTGTCACTGGGAACCACTGGAAAGAGCCTGTCTCTGTCCTCCTTCAACCCACCCTTTAGATACTTGTCAGCATTAGTAAGGTCTCCCCTCAGCCTTCTCTTCTCCAGGCTAAAGAGTCCCAGCTCTCTCAGCCTTTCCTCACCAGGGAGATGCTCCAATCCCTCCATCACCTTTGTTGCCCTACACTGGACTCTGTCCAGCAGTTCCCTGTCCCTCTTGAACTGGGGAGCCCAGAACTGGACGCAGTATTCCAGTTGGGGCCTCCCCAGTGCAGAGCAGAGGGGGAGAATGACCTCCCTCAACCTCCTGGCCACACTCTTCCCCAAGCAGCCCAGGATCCCATTGGCCTCTTGGCGACACGGGCACATTGCTGGCTCATGGAGAGTTTACTATCCACCAGGAGCCCCGGAGCCTTCTCCTCAGAAGTGCTTTCCAGCAGGTCTACCCCTGACCTATAACTGTATGACAGCGTTAAGACAACCAGAAGCTGTAATAAGAAAGATGGTCACACCTGTTTCCCCACAAAGAGTTATTCACTGCTTCTTTAGCCGTTGTCTGCAAGGACCCCATTTTTACGTGCGTGTTGGAGGACCCTGAGGAAGCCTGGGAAGGGGAATAGTCTGAGTAAGTGCCTGAGGAAACGCTGTTATTCAGACCGTGGATCTTATCTGCTTCAGACTCATCTGTCGATTCTGAAACAAAACACAGAAACGTTTTCAGGAGGTGGCGCTTCAAAACTAAACTCCAGAAAAATGCATTTTTCAATCAAGACTATGGATGTAATATATATATACATGAGCACAAATATGAATTTAATACTTTTTAAAATCAGAGTGAAGTGTAGAACATCTTAATTAATGTGTCTGTCTGTGTACATTACATTTGTTTGTAAGTCAAGTGAGTACCTTTCTTGTCTTTACCCAGCAGAACAAGTTTGGGTGGGTACAAGGGGGTCTCCGGCATGGAGGGACGAAGCTCCCCTATCCTCATCTCACTGGCAGGATGTCCAAAGGCATCCTGAGGAAAATGAGAACGTAGAGTGAACATTGGAAACAGAATCCACTTCAAACTGCCACGAACAAACACTCTTCTTCTCATGAACGCAACAACACACCAAAACCCCACCAGACGGGCAGCGTCTAATCATGCTGATTTGTCAGCTGAAAATTCTAATTAGTCCTACATAAATACTTGTAAAAAATTATGGTGATGTGTTCATTCTGAGAATGCGGACAAAACAGATGGAACTTGCAAGATACGTCAAGGCCATGTAAAGATTTCTGATGAAGTAAAGGTCACAAAGACGCAAGCTGCCAGTAGAAATAAATACAAATTTTGAATAAACAATTACTTCTTATTTCAGGAATAAGTATCCCTCTTTCATTTATTCATGGCATGAGTCCTTCCATAGACTCAACTGTCCTTATAGCTATATTTAATTAAAATGACTTTGTCTCTAAAGAGTTTTTTGCTGAATTAAAATGCTTGGGATTTCAGCTCGGTGAATCTTGACCTTCAAAGGCTGCCCCGCACAACAGCTTCACTCTTCTAGACTGCAACAGGGTATCTACTGAAAATAACGGGAGTTAAAAAGGGGAGAGAAAGTGAGATGTATTCTTAGAAAGAGATATTTTAAATTAGGACATATAAATTAGGCTGATAGGACAGCTGGAAGGGAACGAAGACACAATCGGGGAATCTGTGGCAGTTCTTATCCCTGGAAGAAAGTTCAGGAGTGAGAGAGACGCCGACCTGGAGGTGTCCTGGGGAGACAGGTCAGGGGATGGCACTTACTGGGGGGATGACAATGGTGACCCTGCCCTTGGGAGCTGGAAGAAGGAGCAATATGGGGATACACCACTTTGAGGGTGAGGGAGGTGCAATGGGGAGGGAAGTGGTGGAGATGGGCACTGGGAAGTCCTGCCAGAGCCCATCAAGAGCCTTGTGGGGAGGGGAACTAGAAACAGGCACCGTCTTGGAAGTAAGAGCACGAGCTGTGGTTTCATAAAGAGGACAGAAGCTGGAGAAGGAGAGGATCTAGTAAAAAAGAGAAAGCTTTGGAGACAAAGTAGGAGAAAATCAATAATTAGTAGTTTAAACGAGGAAGCAAATGGTTAGGAGAAATACATGTAGGAGGGAACTTACACTAATGGAGAGACTGCGAGGATCTCTGTACCCTGACATTTTGCTGCTAAAGGTACTCTAGTGATTTTGCACAGTCAAGTCAATAAAGGAAAGAGATGTAACATTTAGATAAATAATTTAAAATGGAGTACCAAAACAAAAAACGCATTATTAAAATGTAAAATGCTACAATATTTTTTAAATTTCCTGCTTTTACTCATAAGCAGAAAACTTTCAGAGGTTTACTCTCCATTAGCTACTTTTTGTCATAACAGTGGAAACAGAGATGTGCAGAAGCACTTGCCATGCGATTTATCCTTGAAGAATATAATTATATTTACACAAGATATGTTTCAATCCTTCTGCATTTGGTGTTCTACTGGAGGTAGTACCACACCAAACCAGCAAAGAACAGGTATCTTCATAGCCCATTTAACGAACCCCCCTCAGTGCTAACATTCAAGCAAATACAGTTAGATTCTGATTCTTACAGGGTGGAATATATTCAAGACTTTAAACTACTTCCACATGCAGAGCTCCCTCGTTGTGTACGGTATTTCTTAGGTGACAGTAGTGATGGACACACAACTTCAAGCTAACAGCAGTGCAACAGCATCTTTTCAGTGCAGCACAACCCGTTTTCTAGTGCAGTGTAACAAACTTAGGCAAAACTGTTTTTTTGAGGAATAAAGAAAGTGCAGAGCATTCGCAGAGCGTGAGAGTCTCCACCTTTGAAGCACGGTGCACGTGAGGTTTCTTGTTGTACCTCTGAGCTTTTTGCGTGCTCTTCTTCCTCCCTTCTGTCCGGGCTTTCCACAGACGATTTATGAGTCTTGTCTGTGTCAGACAGCAGACCCTTTTGCAATTCTTTATTTTCTCTATCTTGAACCTAGAATCCCAATATTGCGCCATGAAACTTCCACAAGTTATAAGCTTAAAATAAAACTACTTGCTGTAAAAGAGGAAGAACCAGCAGTTCCATTTTTGACATAATGACGAACACAGGTTTTTATTTCAGGTGCATGATTTTCACGATTTTATACAGTTTTCGATGTTATATTACTTTTTTTTTTTTTTTTTATCTTTTTAGTCCCTAGTCCAGCTATTCCAACAAAAATCAATGCACTTTGGAAAGAACTAGTCTGGCATCTGTGAATACGCCATGAAAGTGAAATATGGCATAAAAACCCGAAATCATATTCCATTTAATTCTACTCTGTTTAAGAGGACCTTTTTTCTTACAAGCCCAAGAACAAAAAGGTCACTAATAATAAAAAAAAAATATTATTAATACGATGAATTTCAAGAACAAAGGGAAGAGAGAAATGCCAGTGTGTTGTGTCAGAACTTATTCCTCAGGACTAACCAGAGAAAGATAGATGTAGAGGACAGTATAGGAAGTTCCACCTAAACATGAGGAGGAATTTCTGTACTGTGAGAGTGGTGGAGCACTGGAACAGGCTGCCCAGAGAGGTGGTGGAGTCTCCTTCTCTGGAGACATTCAAAACCCATCTGGACAAGTCCCTGTGCAACCTGCTCTAGGTAGACCCGCTCTGGTAGGGGGGTTGGACTAGATGATCTCAGAGGTCCCTTCCAACCCCATATGATTCTATGATTCTATGACAGAAAAATCAGTGAGTTGTTTCACAACAGAAAGTACATGGTAAAAATACATTAAAATAACTGGGAAAGAGAAATATCACCAATTATTCACGCTGACAACCAAAACCATGAGATTATAATCTGCAGAGATGGAATTTTTAAAATAACCTAACTCTTAGAGCCTGCTTGCAAAGAATATATAGCCTCTGAATGGAACAGACGGGGGAAGCTCTGGATATTTTGCTGTCTAAGTTAGCAATTTCAGACTGATCTAAATAAAATTCAGTCACCAGCCCAGGAATGCGCTGCCAGTCACCCCAAAACATGGGATTTTCCCAGAAGAAAGTGGAGTGGAGGATCTTCCACCTGCTCCTAAATCTCTCCACTGGATCTGAAGGTTGTTCCAAACAGGATCTTAATACAAGCTATAACCAGATCAGTGGAAGGAAAACTCCTGAATGTGGATATAGAGTATGAAAGTGGGATAACAAAGGAATCCCAACACATTTGCCTGCTGCAGAGGGGATACAGCAGCCAGCACAACGCTGCAGCCCTCAGCAATGAGCTCTCTCCTTTTCAGCTCCAGCAAGAAATCTCCGACACATAACAGAGCTTTGGAAAGGGACTCCACAGAATCATAGAATAGAATAATAGAATCATTCAGGTTGGAAAAGACCCTTGGGATTATTGAGTCCAACCATCAACCCCACTCTACAAAGTTCTCCCCTACACCATTGTCCCTCAACACCACATCTAAACAACTCTTAAACACATTCAGGTGGGACTCCACATGGAAAGACATAGCAGATGCTGGGAAAAATGTGTGTCACATTCAGGTAGGGCATAATGACTGTTCCTGCCATGTGTCGCTTTGCCTTGCAGCCCTGTGGTTAGAGGAACGCACACATTAACCTCTGCTATCCAGGTGATCAGAAACACAGCCAAAGGGACATGTCCCAGAACTGACCAGAACAACCTGCCACCAAAGACATCACAGTTAGAGATCCTCAGTCTACAAAGATTTACTTTAGAATGAAAATTTCCATTTCTAGTAGTTTAATCTCAGCTGACTCAGCCTGTTAGCTGACACAGACAGCATTGTGGAAAGATAATCTGCAGATGCTTATCCGACCAGTCCTCAGTGATGTACTGCAGAGGATGGGAGACCTTCTAATACCATCCTCAGTTATAAACCGTGGAGAAGCTCTTGTCACCAAGGTCATAACCTCAGGAAAGACCTTTTGTGCCACGGAGAATCCAAAAACTCTATAATGAAGATATTTCTGACTCCTGATAAAATATAAGTCATTCTGTGGCAAAGAGCTTATCAAGGCATGGGCTTAAAGCAGACAAAACTCAAAAATCTTTAGGACTTGTTCCTCTCCCAATCAGGAGAGACCGTCCTTGTGCATCTCATTAGTGGAAAACAGCTCCCACGACAAACACATGAACTGAATCAACTGAAGCCAGGCGTCCTGGGGGAAATAAAAGTGTGTATGTCTTCCTGGAAAGGGAAGATGATCTTTAAAGGCAGTTTCCACAACTTTCACTAAAAACAAAACAAAAAGAACAATCTTCTCCACTCACCCAAAAAGCCCCTACAATCCAAACCCACATAATAAAGGAAATCAGAAGTTAAAAGGGATGGTCTTATTTTGCCTGAGATGAGACAAAGGTCTCAGAAGATCCAGCACAGGTGGGGCGGTATTTTTCCAGCTGTAAGCACTGGCATCTGCATGGGATCGCTCAAGGAATAACTTCCTCTCCTTTTTACACAGTATTCATAATAAACCCGCTAGCAATTAACACAGAGGATGCAATGCTGTAGGTTGGACTGGAAAAGACTTCTTTTTTAATCCAAAGCTGAGAATTACATCCAGTATTTGCAGTTTATTTGTTCATCCATGCATATCGAAAATATTAATTGCTGATTTGAGGTATTTCTCATTGCCCCTGGTGGAAGGGGTGGAAGGGCTACACAATGCACTATGTTACCCCAGACTTCTTTTTGTCAAAAATGCACATCTTTCAGATGGACTTAGGACAATGAAGAGGTTCATTTTAATTGCTGGTTAATTAAGAAATTGTTTGCTTAGTATAACTGAAGGTGAAGGATCATCCAGGGGATTTGAAATGAAGCTTGTTGCTCATTTCAGATGCTCCCTTTAATTATTTGGAAACAGTTTTGTGAAGAGACATGTCTAAATTAATTGCAAGAAAACCCAAAAGAGATCAGAAAAGAAACCAGCTTATCTGGCCTCAGAGGATGAAAAACCGAGCATTGCGCCTGAAATTAAATTACCTTGCTATTAGAAAC
This sequence comes from Calidris pygmaea, assembly GCA_003697955.1. NCBI lineage: Eukaryota > Metazoa > Chordata > Aves > Charadriiformes > Scolopacidae > Calidris > Calidris pygmaea. The sequence goes on from QJSC01011266.1 coordinate 1,224,575, forward strand.
TGTTTTCAGTCTAAATCTGTATCAGAACACATCTGCATTTTCAAACTGTGTTTTAACTTGAGGCTTGAGATCATGTCTCCTAATTATCTGAAAAGCAAATGGAGCTGAATTGTGCTTTATTCCATGTGTTACAACTGAAATCATGTTAATATTATTCACCAAGTGATTCACACTTTTTCTACAGTCTCCCATCCCTCTCCTTTACCTTCCTGCAGGGAGCCAAGGAGGGGAAACTGTCTGCATCATCCTGCCTTACAGCCACGAACTCTTCCCAGGGCCATTGTCTGTACGAATGACAAGAACACTTCTTTTCTTTTCTTTAGTTGATACTAGAGACAGTTGTGTCACTAGTCTTGACTGACTACTAGGGAAATTAAAAATCTGAAAGAGGTCCACCATCTTCGCGATTATAATAATAGAAGATGAAAAACACATCTGCACTGATACGATGGAAACAGTCACTCATTCACATCAGTTGCTTGTGGTAGAAAATTAACTAGGAAATTGCAATCACATTATTTAATTGCACTTCAGGAATCATCACAGGGTCTTCAGCAATTCAACTATTTTTATAGAATGCTTTTTTTGTGATACTCATGCAATTAATGGTTCCTGTACATCCACAGAAAAACTCCATATGATTATTTTTCAAGTTGCAAAACTGAATGCATTTTTATCAAAGAATGAAACGTGAGAATGAAATTTGCCTTCATTTTTTTCTACATTAGAACACAGTCTGTGGTCACACCAGTATTGCAGAGTAACTGTGGTATTTTGTGGTGTTGCTGCTGTTTACTCTCTTCCTTACACCTCCGGAATGGAGGCTTCACGGGGCTCTGCTGCAGCTCCGTTAACTGGGACATCACCCTTTTAGTTGAACAACTCAACATTTAGTTCATCAGCATCTAAACTGGTGCAGCCACCAGTCACCAGACCCAGCCACAAGACCAAACACCTCATGTATTGTCTTGGTCAGAGAACATTGACTCAAATTCCAGACGTTCAAGTTCAAAAGCCCAACAACACAACATAAATCGTACGTACTCAGCAACAACAGCAGAACACCTCAATACTCATGCCCCAAGTCAGAAGTTGCTTCAAAGGCCAGATTTGCACAGTAAGAAAGAATTCAATAAGCAAAAAGGAATAAGGGTGGAATTTAAGATTTCAGATTTAAATAAAAACACGAGTGATTTAACTTAAATATTTCAGTTTGAAGTACTGATTGAAACTGTGCCCAGATTTGAAGAAGCTTTTCTGAAGCCATCTTAAGAGAAAAGTTTTTGGGTTTGTTTTTTTTTTTTTTTTTTTTGAGAACTGAAAATGTTTAAATGTAAATAAAACACACAGTACTGACAGAGCAGCTACAGCAACTGCTGAATATGTAAGAACAGCCCATCTGTGTTACGGATATGGAAAACTGAGGAAGAAAAATTCATGCATAAACAACTAGCCAGAGACAGGGATATTTCAAGGACAATTAATTTATCGTAATGCTTAAATAACAAAGGAGTGAAAAGCTAATATGATATTTTCTTTTCCTCATTTATTTCTTCTGAACATTAAGACATCATGAAGATTTTCAAGAATGCTGGTATTCTTGCAGACCAGTCCGGCTTGTAAACCATGGGCCCATACTGCCAGGGCAGAAGATTTCCCTTATTATAAACTGTCCCTGCACAAGGTCATTGGTGTGAATGTTAATGAGCAGATGCCCACCAGCCCAGGTTGCTCCAAGCCCCCTCCAACCTGCCCTTGAACCCCTCCAGGGATGGGGCAGCCACAGCTTCTCGGGGCAACCTGGGCCAGGCTCTCACCACCCTCCCACCAAACAAGTTCTTCCCCACATCTCAGCTCCATCTCCCCTCTTTCAGNCTCCCTCATCCAGAGTCCCCCCCCATCTCTCCTGTAGGCCCCAAGAAGCAGCAGAATGTAGCATAGTGGGGTCAGACAGAACACACTGTTTTGTCATTAACATATTTGGCGCAGAAACACATTTACTTGAAGTCTGAGATGTAAATCGTGACCAGGTCCATCCTCCTGCTAATATGCAAGTCTCTTGAACCACTGAAATTTAGGAGAGTGATTGTATATATATATATATCAAATATCAAAATTCAGATGTAGGTAGATTTAAAACCAAAAATTCAGTCTGATAAACTCAGTGGTGTTGGGAAAATCGGCAACTCAATATAAAGCTAAATTAACTTTACAGAATGAACCTAGAAACTATCAGGTATGAAGTTCACAGCAGACGCAGAATTATCACTTGACGGAGCTGTGCTAAAGCCCCATCGGGAACTCTCGAGAGGAACAACGATCCTTTTTTACATTACCTCCACTGAAATCTCCTTTGGTGCCATGGGCCACTTGTGCTCATACTTGTCTTTCACACTTTGTTCACTGTTGGCGGTCGGTGCTGAGTTCTCAGGCCGCACTCCATGGCTTGTTTTGCCCACCAGATTTTGAACTGATTTTACCATATTCTTTAAATCCTCCGGGTATGGAGTGGGATAACGTTTTAGATTTATTTCAACCTGAACATTCATAAAAAGAATTAAAGCACAAATACAAAATGAAAACAGCATGCAAACTGAAACCATGGTTACAGTACTATGGCTAAGTGCAAACTCCTCAAATTTTTAATTAATCTATTTGAGGCCGTGTGTTACATACATAAATCTTCATGGATTTTTGGACTGAAATTTGCTCTCAGTTACCCTATGTCAACCTGTAATGGAATTTCAGTGACACAAAATAATGGATGGGAATGGTTCCCTATAAATATATATATATATCTCTTTTACCCTGTGAGAGTATTGAATTTTAATTCTACACTTTGCTTGAGAGCACTGACATATTAAATCACACTTTTTCAAAACAATACTGGTGTAAATGCAGAATTAATTTAGCGATATTCAGTGTGCTGAATTAATCTGAATTATCTATGGCAGCTGAGAACAGAGTCTGACCTACTGGGAGCTGTTTGCTCTCTGAGATGTATAACGTACGTGCACTCGAGTGTATCCTACTCTTCCTGTACAGAAAATAAAAGGAAAACAGACTCAAACCACTTCTGAAATGTCACCCTAAGTCACACTGAACACTACTTTAGCTGACAGACCTACAGATTTTCTAGAAAACTCTACATTTTCTCATTTTTATTACTCAGAAGTAGAGAAACATTGTATTTCCCAAGTCCAAGGCAAACCTAATTTGAGGACAATTCTACAAGATCTCAGGGTTGAGTAAAAGGGCAGGGGAGTGGCTGAGGAGGCTCATGGATGACATCATCCCCCGTCATCTGGAAAGAGATGACACAATCAGCAAATTGCTGAGGAGATGGTGCCGCCAATGACCACGTCAGGAATGTCCCAAGCAGGAGAGACACCATACATGGTGCTGACGTCTCCTTATACCTCCCCCTCTGTGTGACAGCTATATTTTGTCTGCTGAACATCTCACCACCTCACAAGGGGAGATGCTGAGGGGACTGAAGGGTGCATCCAACCAGAGCATGACCTCAGAGAGTCTGCCTGGACTGTGCAGAGACCACGGGCAGCTTCTAGGAGCCTGGCCTGTGGCAGACACTTCCCTCCCAGCACAGGTCCTCTCCTCCATGGAACATCTCCTCATCTCCTGCCCTTCCTGCTGCAAACCTGCCCTGTCTCCACCAGGAATGGACTCTGTCCAAGCTCTGGAAGATGGTTGTGGCTGGGCCAATCTTGGGGTTCACCAGGAGACCCTGAAAGCAGAGCATAACCCACTGCTGAGAGCACCAACAGCCACCAAACACAGCAGTTGGAATGCAGAAGGTTGTGGCTGAGCCCACCACTCTCTTTGGGCCTGGATTTGGGGTGGGAATGCAATAAAATCCTTCGCTGGAGTAAAAATACAGCTCCCAGTGCAAACTGGGCCCATCAAGATAATTGCTCCTGATCACGGGGCCGTGATATTTGAAATTACTCCCCGTTTCCTGTGTGATAACTCCTTGGAAGCATTTTACCTCATCGTGTAGGTGAGGTCAGCAAAAGGAACACATTTTTAATAGCTGACTATTATGGCTGTCAGATTATAAATCCCTAACGAGTAGGAAAAACATAATTTTGGGTTCAAATGAATATGTTTTGTTGATGGGGATATTTCAGAAGCAAAAGTATGATTGATTTGGAAAATAAAACTATACAAAATACCAGCATACAATTCTGAACCACAATCGAATAAACATTACGGAGAATAGATTCTGACATGACTTTAACACAAAACGTTCAAATGTGTGACTGTGATGTCATATGTTAATAAAGAATTCCAACAGAAAAAATAAATTAACTCTGTAAAGCATCACTAAAGTTCTGGTTGATTTACGGTTGAAAGAAATCGTATTTAGATGAGGCCCAATTAGGCAATTGCTTTTTCACAACATTCAGACCATGATTTAAGTGTAAGGTCTAGAGACAGGCCCAGCTAAAAGTCAAGTCATAGAGCAAACCCTCAACAAGTACTAGCCAAGGGAAAATTCACCAAAAGACTTTCATGAGATAGACCAGCCATAGACAGGAATTTCAGCAAGAGTTTCATACCACTCGGAGTATTAATATTAAACATGTTAAATTAAATTAAATTAAACAAAAATACTGGCAGCTGTGGGAGGTGATACCCACTAGGATGCAGGTGTTTTCAGCACTGATTTAGATCTATCGTTACAGGGCAGACCTGTGCTCCCTGTCGATACAACTCTCGTACGCTTAGTGCTACATTAGAAGTAGCACGACCCTGAAAAGAGAATTTTTGAAGTTCAAAATTCTTGATGGAAGAAGTTATCGAACAATTTCAATTACCAAATCTATTTTAGCATATAGTTGGCTGAGAGCTCATTTTCATCCACAACACATTTTTAACTATGAAAAATAAAAAGTGAAAACTATGTATGCTTTTATAAACCACCACCAATATTTGTGGTTACTGCCTACTGATAATTTAAGTTAACTTTCAAATTCATCCCATAAAGGTCGGTGAAACTGATAAAAATACATGTTAAAACCTGCCTGAGACCCATTGCAACCCCTGGCTGAGTGACACCCACTGAGCTCTCACCAGGTTCCATGGCATCACTGGGAAAGAGCACGGACATACCAGAAGGATGCAAATAAGCATTTCTATCTTATTAATAGTAATTGAATTTGAGCTTATTTTTTCATGGCTTGGGCAAAAAGGCTGTTTTCCATGATAGGGAAAAAAAAAAACCCTCACATTGTCAGTGGGAAATCTTTTCCTTTCCCAGCCTGGTAAGATTTCCCAGGTTTGAACATTCAGTTTTTACGAACTACGGGTATTTATGGGGATCTGGTTTATACACAGTGAGGCACCAGAGAGGAGAGATGCTCCCTTCCAGGTACACAGACGGGAAGAAATACCTGATCAGCTCTGAGCTCCCTGCTTAGCTTTGCATTTAATAATTTTTCTCTATATAAGCCATAAGTATAGCGTCAGCTGCAAATTTTCATGGTTTGGTCTGATGAGAAGACATCAGGGTCACTGTAGATGAGAGTGACATGGGATTGTATATGGGAATAGGGGAACCTCATGCAGAAAGAGACTCATGTGCTACAAAACTGGTTTATACCCAGTCTCCTTGGGTGAGAGGGAGAGCAGGCAAGTAAGAGCCCCAGGAAATGCATTTTAGTGTTGGACTCTTCCCCAGCTGAGGAACAGTGGGACAAAGGATAAAGACTGTCTTGGCCTCCGGGTGCCAAGCCACAAGCCTATGCAGAGGTGCAGCCCTGGGGGACGTGGATCCCCCACATGGTACAAACCACTCCTTCGGCCGGCAGCACGGCTGGCTGCGGGCTGTGCTCCTCCAGTTCTGCTGCTGCGGGGATGGGGCTGCAGTCTGGGATTGCAGCGGGGATGGGGATGCAGATGAGACTGCAGCTGGGCGGGGACCACAGCTGGGCTGGGACTGCAGCAGGACTGCAGCTGGGCTGGGGATGCAGCTGGGATTGTAGCTGGGCTGGGGATGCAGCTGGGACTGCAACTGGGACTGCAGCTGGGCTGGGGATGCAGCAAGACTGCAGCTGGGCTGGGGATGCAGCTGGGACTGCAACTGGGACTGCAGCTGGGCTGGGGATGCAGCAAGACTGCAGCTGGGACTGCAGCTGGGATTGTAGCTGGGCTGGGGATGCAGCTGGGACTGC
>QJSC01011266.1:1231537-1242162 GCA_003697955.1 Calidris pygmaea
AGCTGGGCTGGGGATGCAGCGGGACTGCAGCTACCCCCCACCCCTCAGGACCACAGCCCCAGCTCCCCAGGCCAGGGCTCGGGCAGCAGCTGCCTGAACTGCGGGAAGGGCCCCGGGGAGCAGCGCTGCATCCAGAGCATCCTCTGCATCCCGCATCCAGAGCATCCTCTGCATCCCGAGCAGCTACTCCCGCCCGGCGCTGTCTCTAGGAAACCCAGCCATGTGGCAGTGTGTCCCCTGCCTCTGCCACCCCCTTCTCCCCGCAGCAGATGGCAGCATCTGAGCTGAAGTACAGCAAGTGCGGGCAGTGGGTGAAGGGTTTGGTTTTTCTACAGTTGTAACTCCAAGGAAATGTTTGTTTCAGTCAGTCATAGTCTTCTGAAATGTATTAAAAATGAAATGGCTATCTAAGTGATATAATTCATATCTTACATTTTGATATTCAAAATAATCCTTGCAAATAACATATAATACAATGAAATTCTTCTACAGTCTTAGAAATTGCTATCTATTTTGCTGTTAGTATTTCAATTGTTTTGCACATTTGGACAGCCATATTACTGACAGTTAAAATTCTTATAGGAAGCGCTGGAACAATATAAAACTCTCCCAGATGCTTTGTTTTCCATATATGACTCACAAACCTGCAATTCATCTGGGCTAAAATTTTGGTTCAATCTATTTATTGTGAGGCAAAGTTTGCTTTTTGACTTCATTTCCTGCTTTACTAAAGCAGCAGAGTCCATTATCTCTGGTTACAAGAGTCAGATGGAAATTCCTAATTGGGAAAAATATTTAAAAGAAAAATCCAAAATTTCCAAGAAGATCTAAATGGAATGATAAATAGCTATTAATGATAGAATTGTTAATTTTAAAGTTAAAATATGATTTAAATCTCCTCATATGGTTTTTTTTCCTATGGCAATGCATTTTATGTTGGGCCTCCTACTGCAGTGTTTAAGTGCTTGATCTCCGGTAATTCCTTTATATTACTCAAGAAATAGAGCTTTTCTTGCCGTGTAAACGTAGATGATCCTGACAATACCCTTCTAACAATGTAACTGATTAAGGGCTCAGTTGAAAACTCTGGAATTATACTAATTTCATATAAAGGGAGGAGGATATTCATGTTTTGATCTTCATTTTTGGTAGGTTACAAAATTGATGAGAGAAATCACTGCACACCCCTCCCTAACCCCATGTAGCTGCAAAGCCCTCATTGACTTCCACTTTGAGAGGAACTTGGATTTCCCTACATGATCTAAATATTCCTGAAGAACTAGGTGGTTGGACACTAATTCTAAGTCTCCCAACACTTTGTGTTCATTTTATCTTCATGACAAAATACCTGTCACACCAGGAACCCAACATTATGTTTATGGGCCTGAAGTGACTTACAAACCCAAAGTTTTGCTGCCTGGGGAGCACCAGCAGGGATGGGTACCCAGTGCTCCAGGGAGAACAGATAATGCTTTTTTCCCCTCAACTGCTGTACTTGAAACACGGTGACAAGAACTTTCTGGGTATCTAGAACACGAAAAAAGTTCAACTCGAGACCCATAAGTTGGACCCTGCCCATAACATGGGAATACCTGAATAAATCAAATAGAACTTACCTTAACTTTCCCTGGATTTTCCTCCTCTTCCTTTTTTTCTTCAAATTCAAAGGCGACGGTCATACGTTGCTGTCTCTGCTCCTCCCATAAAGTAGGGTTAAAGCTGTCACTGTCGGACTGGAAATCTACGGTTGAATCACAAAGAGCAACCACAAGAACATGTAATTAGTGCACCCAGCGAAAGATGGGAAATGCCCTTAAAAAGACATGTTCTTAGTTGATCCTGTAATCCTGGGGGATTGTTTTTAAGCATTTGAGGGGGGACGATGAGGGCAAAATCAAAGGGACAAATCAAAACTGAGAGAATTTAATAATTCTCTGAAATGGGAGTGATGGGAAGCAACAGGTTTGGAGCCAGGGGGAACCACGCAACCTCTCTAACCTAACGTCAGAGGTGTCCACGTGAGGAGCCAAACCCTGAACCGATTCTTCTGAAAACAAAAATTGTTTAAGAAAATGTAACTCTGATGGCCTGAGAATAACAGATTTTCAAATGAGAGGATTCCTTTGTGTATGACAAAATACAGACTGTTATGCGCGCACCACACGTCAGAAGAGACAGAAACACCTCCGAGACACCCCCCCCCCCCCCCCCTCTCCCTCCCCCTGGTTTTTCCCCACCAGAAGCAGCCCGGTGCCCGCCTTCGCAGGGGCTGCCGGTGGCGTTTTACCTTCGTCGCTGCGGGGCTGCTGGGGAAACATGTAGTTGGTCAGAACGCGCTGCTTCGTCTCGGGGTGAGCCTCCGTCTGCAGCGGGATGAGAGCCTTGGACTGCACGGGAGAGGCCAAACAAACAACCCGTGACTCGGGGCAGGCGTGTCAACCCGGCCGGGGTTTAGGTAGGTAGGTAGGAAACACAGGGTTAACCCAAATTCTGTACGGAGACAAACTTCTCCATGGGCTACACCAAGCATTAACCTGGTGGAAACGCCTCCTCTCCCGTTCCCCCCTCCTGTAAGTCCTCCCAGGATCAGGGGAACAACATCCAGTGGTGTGGAGGTGGTGGAGTCTCCATCTCTGGAGACCTTCCAAACCCCCCTGGACACATTCCTGTGCAACCTGCTCTAGGTGGACCTGCTTTGGCAGGGGGTTGGACTAGATGATCTCCAGAGGTCCCTTCCAGCCCCATGTGTTTCTGTGATTCTGTGACAGCGTTCTCGCTGTTCTACACCTGTGAGGAAGCTGAAGGACCAGCGGAACAGAGCTGCAACTACACCTTCTGCCTGTGACCTGTCCTAAGCTAGGGCTAATGATGAGTAAATTCACAACAGTCATTAGTTCATCTGAGGGTAAAGCTGGTGCAAGGCATGGGAGGCTTTACACGGGGGCGCTCGCTCTGAATATGCAGATGTTACTGTCATGTTTTTCTTCAACTGATTATTCTTCATTATTGCTTTGCTTAATTTAGCACCCAGGAGTGACTGTCATAGTTCAGAGAATAGAAATTAATCTACGTTATACTGCAGAAAAGCCAAAATCCTGAAAAAATGGTGTATATTCCAAAGGAAGCGTGTGTTCTGTGGCTGGGCAATGCAATGTTATTTTTTAGTGGAAATTAGAGTGAAAAAACCAGTGCTCCCCATCTCCCCGGTCCCTCTGGCTGTTTCGCAGGGATAAAAGGACGGATTCATTTCCAGGTAATTGGCCCCTGAAGAATTATCCTCATCAGCCTCAGTTAAAGAGGTATAATATCTGACCGTGGGCATTATTGCAAAGTGAGACAGATGAAATTATGAGAATTTATTGAGATTATTAAAAACCTGCTGGGTATGCCGAACATTCCTGACATTGTACAAATTGAGTTTTTCTCCATTTAGAGTTAAATTACGGAAGTGCAAGATTATTCTACCCACCAGCCCTGGAAAGGATCGAGAGCTATTTCAGTGCTCAGATGGTAGCTGAACTATCACATTTCTCAGTGTCCACGTTACATAATTTGTTTTAAAATAAAATCCTAAAGAATATAGAGTAGCGAAACCAAATCCCTTGGAACAAAGAAAGGCACACTTAAATTTAAAAAGAGCTTAAATGAGAGTTTTCTCCAAAACAAGACCGAGAGTTCTTGTGCACCTTTTACATGATTAAACTCCCACTGACTTTTAATGGAGTTTAAAATATGCGGGAATGGAAGCTCGGACAGGAAAAGGGAAAAAGAAGACAAAAATATAGGCAGAGATGGAGTAAAGGATGGGATAAACTAATAACAAGTTTGACAACAAAGTCTTAACTCTTGAATTTGTATTTTAAAACTATTCTCTTGATACTTTTGGCCTTTATTTCCTACTTTTGTAAGGCTACAGAAGCTTAGCTAGATGCAAGTAATAAATCCTGCAAAGGTGATCTTTCCAAGTTAATAAATGACAGCCAGAAGAATCTATACCTTGATATGAAAGTATAAAGCTGGACTGGGAGCAAACGCTTCCAAAACTCTATTGCAATCATGTATTAAATTATAGGTTTCATTTACGGCCCTTGCTCAGACCCCTTGTACTATACTAAAGAAAACAGAAATATTGCAAGTCATTACCTGGTTGTCAGAAAGCCACAAAGCTGCAAGTTCTTTAAGTTTAGTGAAAGTGAATGGTAAATTCTTCAGTCTGCAAACAACAATATTGGAACAATGTGAATCCTTCATTTTCACAAAAGTTTCTTTTAAAGATTTCATACTGAAATTTCTATAATTCCGTATCTTTATTTTCTCTCAGTTTTTACTAAAACTTAATATTTTATTAAGGGCATTCCACATTAAGAGTGGCATTTGGAATCCAAAACTACTGACATCATACCCTAAAGGTACTATGGAGATAGCACTATTTTTGCCGTGACTTGAATGTAACCAAAGGTACAGTTTATAACACAGAAAACAGAAAAAATCTTGGTCCCAGGGACACTTAGAGACGACCTGACAGTTTTCAGTGTATTTAACAGAAATCCTTTTATTAGTTAAGTTTTGATGCTAAGATTATTGAATACTCTAAGAATGCTCTAAGATTTTTGAAAATTCAATTTTGCAGAAATGTTAGGAAAAAGATTAAAGTAATACAAATATTCACAGTGAACCTAAATGACAAAACTAGATGAAATAGTAAAAACCTCAGCGTTTTAATTATACATGTAAACACATTTCCTGAAAGTGACCTGAATGGGGAAATGATGACTCAATACTTGTGGAAAATTAATCCATGTTTTTCCCACTAATTCTGAACATATTATTTTTACTTTTCCATCTGTATCAAGGGGAGAGTCCTGTCCCAACCACACACGGATGTTCTCCCCTTTGTGCTACAGAAGGTTAAGGAGACGGAGGAAAAAATCACCCACCAAAGGACTGTCCTCAAAGACAAAAGCTAAATGGGACCTAACACAAAGAACAGAGGAAAAGCCCCTTTTTGGGAGAGTGAGACAGTCCCACAGTGTGGAGAGAAAGGCTGTTATGGAGATGGTCACTCATAGCATGGCAACCCCCCGGTGGGTAACTACACCCAGAGAATCCTTTGCCCTCTATCAGTACTCAAAATACCAGTACTCAACCAACAACACTCCTACAGACCTCTTCACATCAGAAATCCACCCCTATTTCTGGGAGAGGAGCATCTCCCAAGCCGTGGTACCATTGCCTCTCTGCGGCGCTTCGGAAGCGTATCCATTACAGAATTACTTCAGATGCATTTGTGCCACAAAGTCCTTGCCATTAAAAACCGCGTTATTTCAGAAAGCAGTGTGTACTGACTGCAAGCAACGCATTTTAAGGACTGTGATTTTAATAAGAATACCTCATCCTAGAAACGACTTATCCATAGAAGTGAAATAAACTGACAGGAATGTACACACACACACATAGTGGGCTATGAGCTAATCTCCAATTAACTGCCTGTATAGATTAGAGCAGAATTAACCTAGAATTAATACCACAAGAAAGTAAGGAGTGCCTAAATTATCTGAAATTTAGTTTTCATTCCTCTCATCATAAAATGGATGCAGCGGGGAATAGTTCAGTACGTGACACTCTTTATAAATTCAGGTTATAAGTTTAAGCTTTAATAGTTAACATAAAGATTCTTAATTAGTGTTTATCCAGATGTATGTGTCAGTTTAACCATGAGAGGTAAATACAGAAATGTTTTTCTGGCTTCATTGGTGCCAATAAGGGTATACAACAGCTACAAAGGGTCTCAAACATTAATTATGCATGGATGTACGTTGATTACTTTCTACATATTACAAGCTAGATCCCATTTGGTATAAATCAGCATAACTCCGCTGATTTCAAAGAGCTAACTCACATCATCCTCAGTAAAGGATTTGGCCTCCTCTGAAGAGAAAATTCTTCATTAGTTATTGAAAAAAGCAATTAATCTGCACTGCTTCCATTGATCTAACACAGGACTGCAATCAGGTATCAGCACAAAGAAACGCAAAGTTTCTGGCTGTGCTATTCAACAGAGAGCTTTCTTTTGTGCTTAAACGCTGAAACTTCTCACTAGACAGTTTGGAAAATCACATCCGTAATTGTTTTTATAAATCTAAGGGAAATTACACTCACAACACTAGATTACACTGTAATTGGTGCGTAGACAGTTAATGAAGTAGATGGCCAAATTGAATTAACTTAAAATTCACAGGCAAACTATGCCGTATCAAACTGAGTTATTCTTCCCATGGATGGATTTACTCAGCCTGGATAAATACCCTTTGCAGGAGGCAATTTCTCTCAGGGAAGGGGCTGTTTGGAGCAGCCCTAGCCCAGCAGCCAGCACAGGGACCAGGGCTGGGACCAGCACCAGGACCAAGGGAAACATGGCCATAGCCCCAGCACCCACTCCTTTGGCATCTGCTGACCTCACCCAGGGATGTGACCTCTGGGAAAAACAGCATTTCCAAATATTCAGACAGTTACGCCAGCTCTGACCCTTGCCAGCCACCCTAATAACCCCAATCCGCAATCTCTTCAACTGATTCGCAAAAAGAGCTGAAAATGTGACAGCCAACGTAAAGGAATCTCTTAGTGCTACAGAAATTGTCAGTATATATTAATTAGGGTAAATTACAGGTAAAATCACGTGTAACATTCATAAATGTAAAAGTTTAGAAGTTACTAATAATTTTTTTCTTTTATGGTAAATTCTGAAGGACCAACTGATTTTTCAAGAAAACAACTACCCACAGTAAGAGTCTGGAAAAGCAGGAAATGCATGTGTTCTTTTTATAGTATTTAATTTTCACATACAAAATGTTTTCTTACGAGACAAAAAAAGGAGAAAAAAATTTCCTCTGAAGTTCGTTGGGTGAATAAAACCAAACCAAAGCAAAACCAGCACACTTCTGAACTGACACCCCTAACCATTGAGCCGTTGTACCACACGACTGCACAACCTCCAAGGAGCCCCATGTCAGTGGCCATTCCGGAACGAGGACTTTGGAATAATTCCTTCCATTATTAATCCCAGATTACAGCTTTCACATCACTTGTTAAGTTCTTAAGGGCTAAATACTTTAAGAGTAGCTAATGAGTATTATCCATGGAACACAAGAAAAACAAAGAAAATGCCATTGATACTGTTTAAATATGAGAAATATCAATTGATGATATTTGATGGGTTTTATGGGGTGAAAGCAGCCATTGCTTTCATTGTAAGCCTACTGAAAGACATCATTTTAACTTTTCTTTCTTGTTAACAGTTTTTCTCACACCTTTGTAAAATAACCCACTAGATATTTGTAGCAGGTACTAATTTTTCATTTAGTTATGCCCTAAGTAAACAGCTCAGAGCATGGGAAGAGTTTCCACCGATGATTAGTTTAAGTAATACAATGTACGAAGAGTTTACCAAACACTGAGGGGAACGCTTTCTAGATGCATCAATGCATGGGTTACACTTTGGTGACATTTGGAAAGAATTTAAAATAATAACCCAAACATGAAAAATTCATGTCAAAACCCTTTGGAAGTTAACTATAACAGGCACCATTGCCCGTCAGTCGGTCAAGCCCAGAGACAAGTTGCTATTTGTGACAGTTGGCCAAGGTAACTCTCAGCAAATCGATAACAACAGGGTTTTCAGGGTGTGAAAGTTTAAAAGAACATGATTCATATTCAGCCATCAACGTACTGTTCACAAAACCCCTTGTGGATATACATGGGCAGAAGTAATTAGCTCTTTGGCAATGAGGAATATTGCATAATTAAATAACTAAACAAGAAAAGAAAAGGTACACCGAGGAGCCTCCTCTTTTTTTTTTGACTGGATCATGTAATTTTTGGACTCCTTTTCATCTCAGTTCTGTGGGTGAGGTTCAGAACAGTAACTGAGTTCTGACCCCAAGACAGAGGCAGAAGCAGTGCAAATACAAAAAGGTGATGATTCTTTCAGCTCTTCTTTAAGAACAATCTAAAACTAAAAGAAAGGTTACTTACCAGTAACCGATGCTCTTTGAGAAGTGTAGCCCAAATGTACATTCTAACAATTCTACCTCTCAATCACAGGACTCAGACCTGGAAGGACTCTGAGGAGAGAGGAGAAGCAGATGGAAGACAAATGTATATGTGGACTACACATTGTGAAGAACACCGGTTACTGGTAAGACATCTTGGTTTTTTTTTTTTTTTTCTTTGAACAAATCCCATGTGCACTCTTAACAGTGACCGACTCCAAGCAGCTATCCCCAGGGACTCATTACGGGGTGGAGGTCTCGACAGCGGTCGTGCAATTAAAGCAGTAATTGCACAACTACTTTATGAAATTCTGCATTGGTTCTTGAAGCACTGGAGACTGCGTTATGCCTGGCAAAGGCAAGGATGAATCTCCAGACTAGTATCTGGAACCAAAACCTTCCTGAGTGCAGCAGGTGAAGCCATCTAAGCTCTGCTCAGATCACACTAGCCCTCGTGACACTCCACCTTAGCAACCTGAGAGCAAGTCAGGATTCAACCCATCCTTGCCTTTTATCGTGTCGACACAACCAAACACTGCATTTCCCAGGGATGGAGAGACCGTAACAGGGTTGGACCTGTAAAGATAAAAGGAGAGAGGACTCCCAGCTATGGAGATGAGAAGTACAGATACAGTCTTAAGAGTGTATGGCACGGGAAAGAGAAGCTGGAGTCTAATTCCCTGGTTAAATGGAATTCTAACATGAATATTTGAAGAAAGTCCTGGAACTAAAACCGCCTCTATTCAATTAAGATCAGCAGGGTCCATCTTACAGTGTCGAGGACCTTCAGAAGACACACAATGGGAGTGAAAGCCTGTGGTAGCTGAAACCATAGTATTAAAAACGCACTGGAGAGGGACCCCAACGCACAGTATTAAAAACACTGACCCACCTTTCACCAAAATGTGTCAACTCACAAAAATTTGAGATTCCTGATAGCCTGAGTAGCAAAGAGGTCTATGGCAGGTTTGCCTCCTTCCTGAAAGACATCCAGTCAGGATTTTAGACCAAATGTCCCAAAATGTTTCTGACTTTGATACCCGGACAAGCTCCAGCTAATGCAAAGGAGGGAGAGCTCCCCTTTTTCCTCTTTCTGTGTTACATCCCACTTGCCCATCACTCCACGCACGCGTGGCCATTCAGAGAGCAGACCGCAAATTTTCCATGCGCTCCAGCAAGGCAAGTTCAAAGCCACCAGCATCCCTGTACCCTATGTGCCTTGAGCCACAGGGCACTCCTCATGCCATGAGGAACATGTCCAGAAGGAGCATTTTTGGTGACAAAAGGACATCTCTCAACAAATGCTTTCCCAGCGTTTCCCCACAGGGAAAGTCACTGGGATAAAGAAGAAAGAGGCTAATAGATACGCTAATGCACCATTTAAATCACAGCTGTAGACACCAGAGGTGAAATTTGGCATATGACGAAGCAGACCCACTCCTACACCCACTGGGTGCCTCCTCTCATGGGCCACTACCATGGACCAGCCCCTGTAAGTGTCCATCCAAAAATTCACAGTATTTCTGATGGGCTGCTTTCAACTCTATCACTCATGAGTCAAGACCACCGTACGCCTGGAGAGAAGGGCACTAGGGACAGGGAGGGGAAGCTGGACTGCCTTCGCCGGCCAGAATGTCACCCCAAGGGACATTACAGTGTTGCCTGAAATCCCATTTCAGACTCTGTACAGCTAAAAGCACAAATTGCTGTGTGACATACTGGTGGGAAAATACTCCCTGTCCCTGGGAAAGCACCCGAGTACGAAACCCAACGTCAAGAGACCCGGGATTTGATTGAACTTGCCCAGTTTCAACACAAACTACAGTTAAGTTTAACTTTACGTTCTGGTCAATACACAATGTATTTTACGGTACACAATTGCAATGTGGAAAATCATCTAACAGAATTAAGCAAATAAACGAATATATTACAGGGATTTCTACATTACTTCATTTTGTATTTTAGGGTCAACCTTAATTTCAGCAATGACAGCGCTGACAGTGAATGAGACACAGACTTGGGAATGAGACACATCCCCTAATTTTTACCGAGTATGGATGATAATTACTGGAAACAAACTGGTATTCACACATCACTTGTTGCACTACTGAGCAAAATTGTATTTCTGTGGTTTTACTGAAAATTAACATGTTCTTGGAACACACACATGTACAAATTTCAAGAATTCTGCTTTCACTATAGCAGCCTGTGATAGCTATCGAGAAAGACTCATTTTAAGCATCCCATCACGTGTGTGAGGACAGAAAAATCTGATTTTTGACAAAAAAACTTTGCTCTGCTGAAGGAAATGGAAAATTTTCTTTTGATTTCAGTGGAGTCAGGATAACACGCTGGTGCGCTTGTATTTATTGATTTCCTATATATCAGCTTGTCACAATTTTTTAATCATCAAGTACTACAAAGGTATATACCATTTTAAAGCCAAATATCACACTTTCACATGGAAACAGCAGGAGATAAAAGATTTAAGATAAAAGAAGTAAAAAGATTTTTATTATATTAAAACACTGAGACCCAGATCCTGGCCCCATTCAAATTTTTCTTTGGATGTCAGTG